>UESW01003128.1:0-81298 GCA_900491605.1 Calamus simplicifolius | reverse complement strand
TTGATAGTGGAAGTTTGGTGAATGTTTTGCACCTCGATGTGTTTGCCAGGATGAAATTACTCATGGAAAACCTTCGAGCCATGGATTCCACCCTAATGGGATTCACAGGAGACGTCATCGTCCCGGAGGGGTCGTCACCCTGACGGTCCGCGCGGGAGCCTGGCCCCTTGTAGCCATTATCCAGACGGACTTCCTAGTAACCAACCTCAGGTCCCCATACAATGCAATATTCGGCAGACCCGATCTGATGTCCCTCAAGGCAGTTGTCTCCATCCCGCATTTATCCATGAAATTCCCCACCGAGCAAGGAGTTGGAGTTGTTCGAGGAAGTCAAGCCATGGCTCGGCAGTGCTTCGTTACAAGCCTTCAGTCTAGAATGCTGGAAGTTGATGGGCTAGATGCTCGAGAGGACTTCGCCGAATAGCGAGGAGAACCGGCAGAAGAACTGCAGGAGGTGCCGTTGGATGAGGCTCGTCCCGACCGAACCATAAAAATCGGGTCACTGCTCAAGGGCGAACCTCGGCACAGATTGATCAGGTTCCTCGAAGCAACGCTGACATCTTCGCCTGGTCCGCCTCTGACATGCCAGGGGTCAGCCCCGAGGTTCTCGTCCATCGTCTCAACGTGGATGAGATGCACAGGCCCGTCAAGCAGAAAAAGAGGAGCTTCGCTCCGGAACGACAAAAGGCCATTGAAGAAGAGGTAGACAAACTCATCAAGGCTAACTTCATCCGGGAGGTGAATTATCCAAGCTGGCTATCGAATGTTGTTATGGTGAAGAAGTCGAACGGCAAGTGGAGGATTTGCATCGACTTCACCGACCTTAACAAAGCCTGCCGAAGGACAGCTTCCCCCTTCCCCGGATCGACCAGCTCGTGGACGCCACCTCAGGTCACCAGATGCTGTCATTCATGGACACATATTCAGGCTACAATCAGATCTGGATGGCCCCCGAGGATGAAGAAAAGACCACCTTCATAACCGACCGAGGTACTTACTATTACCGTGTCATGCCTTTTGGTCTTAAAAATGCAGGTGCAACCTACCAAAGGCTGGTTAACAAAGTATTCAAGGAGAAAATCGGTCGAAATATGGAGGTGTACGTGGACGACATGCTAGTCAAGAGCAAAGAAGCATCACAGCATGTCGAGGACCTCTCAGAGAGCTTTGCAACGCTGCACAAGTATGGGATGAGGCTCAATCCGACCAAATGCGCCTTCGGCGTTAACTCCGGGAAGTTTCTCGGCTTCATGGTCTCCCAGCGAGGTATCGAAGCTAACCTCCAGAAAATTCAAGCTCTCCAACAAATGGCGCCCCCGGCATCTGTTAAAGAGGTCCAGCGCCTAACCGGAGGATAGCGGCTCTTAACCGCTTTGTAGCGCGGTCGGCCGAGAGATGCCTCCCCTTCTTCAAAACCCTCCGGTCGGCTAAAAATTTCCAGTGGACTCCTGAATGTCAAAAATCATTTCAAGATCTCAAGAAATACCTCGGCTTGCCCCCACTCCTCAGCAGTCCGGCCCCGGGCGAGACCCTATTCTTATACCTGGCTGTTTCAGAGGGTGCGTCTGTTCGGTACTGGTCAGGGAAGAAGGCAAAGTACAGAAGCCGATCTACTATGTCAGCAGGCTACTCCGCGATGCGGAGACAAGGTATAACAGAATTGAGAAGATGGTGTTGGCCTTAATCACCTCAGTTTGGAAGCTGCGACCGTACTTCCAAGCACATTCTGTGACGGTCTGACCGACCAACCCATCAAGGCGGTAGTCCACCGTCCCGAGACTTCAGGAAGAATGACCAAGTGGGCCGTCGAGTTGAGCGAGCATGACATACACTTTCAGCCTCGCCCAGCCATCAAAGCTCATGTGCTAGCCAACTTCCTCCTCGAGTGTACCATCCCGAAAGATGGTTCTACCCCAGACTCCCCCGAAGAACCAAAATCTGGGGCCCGGTGGCTCCTCCATGTCGACGGGTCATCTAATGCCCATCGCTCCGGTGCGGGCCTGGTCCTCACCAGTCCGAAGGGGGTAACCTTTGAATATGGCATCCGGTTCTCTTTTCCGGCCTCCAACAACGAAGCCGAGTACGAAGCCCTGTTAGCCGGCCTCCGAATTGCCCGCAATCTGAAGGTGGAGAAGCTTAATGCCTTCACTGACTCTCAGCTGGTGCCGGTCATGTACGAGGAGAGTTTGAAGCTCGGGAGCCGAACATGGTTCGATATCTTCAAGAGGTGCGGAGCCTGCTTCCCCATTTTGCTAAATTTGGGATCATTCAGATTCCCAGATCCGAGAATGCCCGCGCCGACCTACTCTCCCGATTGGCGACTGCGGAATCAATGGACGCCGAACAAAAGTTCCACCTGGAGACCCTAGAGAAGCCCAGCATCACGGAAGCCGACCGAATAATGCAAGTTGAAGCTGAACCATCATGGTTCAATCCCATTCTTAAATATCTCAAAGAAGGGTCGCTTCCACCCGACCGGAGAGAGGCTAGGAAGCTGAAGCTACAGGCCACCCACTTCGTGTTGATCGACAACCAGCTTTACAAGCGGTCCTTCTCCATGCCACTACTCAGATGCCTTCGTCCGTCCAAAGCAGATTATGCTCTCCGCGAAGTGCATGAGGGGATTTGCGGCAACCATCTGGGAAGCCGGTCCCTATGCCACAAGGTGCTACGACAAGGCTATTACTGGCCGACAATGCAGAAAGATGCAGACGATCTGGTCCGAGCCTGCGACCCATGCCAGAGGCACTCAACCATTCAAAGACTCCCCTGCTGACCTAGTTCCCATATCCTCCGCTTGGCCCTTCGCCAAATGGGGTATGGACATCCTCGGCCCGTTCCCGCTTGCCACGGGACAGCAGAAATTTCTATTCGTCGCCATCGACTACTTCACTAAATGGGTCGAGGTGGAAGCAGTTGCACAGATAACCGAAGCATGGGCCAGATTTTGTATGGAGGTCCATCATCTGCCGATTCGGCCTCCCGCATACTATAATCACCGATAACGATAAACAGTTCGACAATTCTAAGTTCTGCCAGTTCTGTGAGGAGCACGGAATCCATCACCACCTCACCTCGGTCGGGCACCCACAAGCCAACGGAGCGGCCGAAGTGACCAACAGGACCCTCCTTCAGGGGATCAAAGCTCGCCTTTCCTGAGCCCAAGGCAGATGGGCGGATGAGCTGCATCATGTTCTGTGGGCCTACTGCACCACCCCGAGAATCCCGACAGGTGAAACCCCATTCCGGATGGCCTTCGGCATGGAGGCCGTTATCCCTGTGGAGATAGGCCTCCCATCGTTGCGGGTGGAAAGCTACTCAGAGGAGGCCAGCAACGAACAGCTCCGCACCAACCTCGACTTGATAGAGGAGATTAGAGAGAAGGCCCAGATCAGAGTAGCTGCTTATCAACAAAGAGTGGCCCGCTACCACGCCTCCAGAGTCAAAGGGAAAGCCTTCCTGCCTGGCGATCTTGTTCTCCGAAAAGCCTCTGTCTCCAAACCACTGGAACAAGGAAAGCTGGCACCAAACTGGGAAGGCCCATACCAAATAGTGGAGATCATTGGACCGGGAACCTACAAGCTGCAAGATCTAAACGGAAAGTCTGTTCCCCGGATGTGGAACGCGGACAATCTCCGTAAGTATTATCAATAGGGTATGTCCTCTATAAGTCCACTTTTATATACTTTATTATACCTTCCTGTCGGCACATGTTCCCAAATTTGCAATGTTAATCATCATGCATTACATTGCCAAAAATTGTGAAAGGAAACAGGTGCTGCTCATCAATCCTCGGCACGACCGAATTACCTATCTAAGCAAAAATTCTCCGAACCTCGGCTGGGCCGAGCAACAAATTCTCCGAACCTTGGTAGGGCCAAGTAAAAAATTCTCCGAACCTCGGCTGGGCCGAGCAACAAATTCTCCGAACCTTGGTAGGGCCAAGTAAAAAAATCTCTGAACCTTGGCAGGGCCAAGAAAAAAATTCTCCGAACCTCGGCTGGGCCGAGCAACAAATTCTCCGAACCTTGGTAGGACCAAGTAAAAAAATCTCCGAACCTCGGCTGGGCCGAGCAACAAATTCTCCAAACCTTGGCAGGGCCAAGTAAAAAAATCTTCGAACCTCGGCTGGGCCGAGCAACAAATTCTCCGAGCCTTGGCAGGGCCAAGTAAAAAAATCTCCGAACCTCGGCTGGGCCAAGCAACAAATTCTTCGAACCTTGGCAGGGCCAAGTAAAAAAATCTACGAACCTTGGCAGGGCCAAGTAAAAAATTCTCCGAACCTCGGCTGGGCGAGCAACAAATTCTCCGAACCTTGGCAGGGCCAAGTAAAAAATTCTCCGAACCTTGGCAGGGCCAAGTAAAAAATTCTCCGAACCTCGGCTGGGCCGAGCAACAAATTCTCCGAACCTCGACAGGGCCAAGTAAAAAAATCTTTGAACCTCGGCTGGGCCGAGCAACAAATTCTCCGAACCTTGGCAGAGCCAAGTAAAAAATCTCGAACCTCGGCCGGGCCGAGCAACAATTCTCCGAACCTCGGCTGGGCCGAGCAACGAATTCTCCGAACCTTGGCAGGGCCAAGTAAAAAATTCTCTGAACCTCGGCTGGGCCGAGCAACAAATTCTCTGAACCTTGGCAGGGCTAAGTAAAAAATCTCGAACCTCGGCCGGGCCGAGCAACAACTCTCCGAACCTCGGCTGGCCGAGCAACGAATTCTTCGAACCTTGGTAGGGCCAAGTAAAAAATTCTCCGAACCTCGGCTGGGCCGAGCAACAAATTCTCCGAACCTTGGCAGGGCCAAGTAAAAAATTCTCCAAACCTCGGCTAGGCCGAGCAACAAATTCTTCTCTTCGAACCTCGGCTGGGCCGAGCAACAAATTCTCCGAACCTTGGCAGGGCCAAGTAAAAAATCTCCGAACCTCGGCCGGGCCGAGCAACAATTCTTCGAACCTCGGCTGGGTGAGCAACAAATTCTTCGAACCTTGGCAGGGCCAAGTAAAAAAATCTTCGAACCTCGGCTGGGCCGAGCAACAAATTCTCCGAACCTTGGCAGGCCAAGTAAAAAATCTCCGAACCTCGGCCGGGCCGAGCAACAATTCTCCGAACCTCGCTGGGCCGAGCAATGAATTCTCCGAACCTTAGCAGGGCCAAGTAAAAATTCTCCGAACCTCGGCTGGGCCGAGCAACAAATTCTCCGAACCTTGGCAGGGCCAAGTAAAAATCTCCAAACCTCGGTCGGGCCGAGCAACAACTCTCCGAACCTCGGCTGGGCCGAGCAACGAATTCTCCGAACCTTGGCAGGGCCAAGTAAAAAATTCTTCGAACCTCGGCTGGGCCGAGCAACAAATTCTCCGAACCTTGGCAGGGCCAAGTAAAAAATTCTCCGAACCTCGGCTGGGCTGAGCAACAAATTCTCCGAACCTTGGCAGGGCCAAGTAAAAAAAATCTTTGAACCTCGGCTGGGCCGAGCAACAAATTCTCCGAACCTTGGCAGGGCCAAGTAAAAAATCTCCGAACCTCGGCCGGGCCGAGCAACAAATCTCCGAATCTCGGCCGGGCCGAGCAACTAATCTCCGAACTTCGGCAGGACCGAACGACAAAACCCCCAAACCTAGACAGGACCACAATCTCTGAAGACCTGGCCAAAACCGGAATGCACGAATCTTGGCCGAAGTCAGGGGGTATGTTCTGCTACTAGGAATCTCGGCCGAAGCCGAAAAAACGACCTTAACTATCAAATTCCTCGGCCAAACGAGCAAAGCCTTCGCGCTCTAGCCGCACCCCAATGCGTCGTTTGAAGCCGAGTGACCTCTCGGATACTCCGAAGAAGTAAAGGATCTCCTTCTAAGGACCGCTAGGTCCGCCACTGGTCCGAACTGAGACCGGCGACCCCCAAAACTATGTTTGGATTCGGGCAGCTTACAAGCCCCGACCAACCTAAACATCCTTCTAAACTATGTTTGGATTCGGGTGGCTTACGTGCCCTAAACTAAACCCGACCGTTGTCTCCTAAAACTTGGCTCGAACTCGGGCGGCTGATAAATCCCAATCAACATCGGCAAATGCTTTGGAAACAATAAGATGCACCATATGCAAAATCTTCATATTCATTGATTGAAAAAGAAGAAAAACAACAACGGTGAGGTAAAAAGAGCCCTCACTAAGGCTCACTATCTTCCCCGGGAGTTGACAAGTCCTCCGAGCGCCGGGACAGCTCGGCGACTCATCGGTGGAGGGACGCTATCTCCTCCCTCTGCCGGTCCACCACCCGGCGAAGGGCCGTGACCTTCCTCGTAGAGACACAACATACTCCTCGACAACCTTCTCAAGCCGTTCATGGCTCGCGAAGGCTGTCGCCAGGGCTTGGCCATCAACTGTAATGGTGGAGCGATTCCCCTCTGAACGCCTCGGACCGTTAATCACCATGCCTAGTCTGCAGATGATTGCTCTCCACCTTGAAAAGCCATGTTGAAAGTTGTTTAAAGACTAAACCGAAAGGATGGTAAGCACCAGCACCCCGCTCATCGGTATTTATACTCTTTAGGCGAGTATCTCGATCAGTCGGGCTATAAATACCGACCTGTGAGAATTCGCCACATGTCGCCGCTTTAACTGGCGCCTACGGAATCCAAAGGGCCATGCCCCATCCCGAGAAAGATCGGTAAATGTCGACGGACTGTTTGGGAACCCCCCTGAACAGAGTATCTCCCGATCTGCCGGCCCCCTGTAATGAATGCTCCCAACACTTCCCCAAGCTCATTTAAGCTGGCCGCCTTTCGAGAAACGCAAAGAGGAAAGAATTTCAGTGCTGGGCAGTAATTCATCCCCTCGGGAGGGGCAACATCATGAATGAAGAGCGTGGCCATGTACCACCCTGACGCCCCTCACCAAACACTGCGGGGACCTAACATTACAACCTATAGTGGAGACTAAGTCACTTCTCCAAACCTCGGCAGGGCCGAGCGACAAATTCTCCGAACCTCAGCAAGGCCGAGAAACAACTTCTCCGAACCTCGGCAGGGCCGAGCAACAAATTCTCCGAACCTCGGCAAGGCCGAGCAACAACTTCTTCGAACCTCAGCAGGGCCGAGCAACAAATTCTCCGAACCTCGGTCTGGCCGAGCAATAAATTCTTCGAACCTCATCTGGGCCGAGCAACAGATTTTTGAACCTTGGCAGGGTCGAGCAACAAATCCTCCGAACCTTGGCAGGGCCAAGTAACAAATCCTCCGAGCCTCGGCTAGCCCGAGCGATGAATTCTTCGAACCTCGGCGAGGCCGAGCCATAAACGTTCGGTTTCCAATAGGGACAAGGCATAAAACTCGAGCTTCTGACCAAGATAAGGAGCGTATTCTGCCACCGAACAATCTCTAATCCTCCGTTTGGACCAGGGCAGCTTGCAAGCCCCGATTAGTTTGGATGGCACGAGATCCTCACCTAAAACCGAATGCCAAGTACCCCATGTCCAGCAACAACAAATTGGCACAGGAGAAATGAAGATTGAGAAACAGAACAAAACTCTCTTTATTTCATTGCCATCAAAATCAATTACAAATGCCTGAGAGGCGTTACAAGAGCATTGAAATGCATAAAATAAAGACAAGTACAAAACTCGGGCAACTGCTCCAAAGCAGACCTGGGCGACTGTGATGCTCCGCGTCCCGACCGACGAGCTGGATGAACCGCAAACAGTCAGCTCGTGCCGATAATGGGCGGGCGACATGGACCAATCATTGCGGCCAGCTTCGGTTAATAATGATATCTCGGTGACCCAACCGAGATATCAGGGCGATTGGAAAGGGTGGACGGGATATTGCCCCGAACCACCCAACCAAAAGGCCCCCCGGAGAGTATGTAGGAAGCCCATGGCCCCTGGCGCCAAACGCTCTCTCAAACCGAGTGAGTACCACCCCAACTTGCCCAAACTCCAAGGACAAGGTGTCAGCGGGCGGTACGCTTTCACCCCCTCCCCATGTCGTGAAAGATTCCCCGGGCGGGCAAGCCCTGGAATCCAAACCATGGGAGGAGGCAAAATTCACTCAAACCATGGGGAGCCCGCGTGCGCTTCCTACCATACATCCCCAAACGGGAACCACAAAGGTCACACTGGAAGCGCATATGTGCGCTCTCCGCGCCCCTCCTGTGCGCTCTCCATATGATCTCCGGGACTCATCCCCTAAGGGCGAGCCATTCTTCAGCATCTCCTTCATCACCCCAGCTGTCCGGAGGTGAAGGGCTTATGAAAGGAAAGCTCGGCCCTCCCACTCGCAACAGCAGAGAAATGAGCATAGTGGAAACTCCAATGGGAAAGAAACTTTGGGGATGACCTAACACGACCCCTCTATCCCCCTTTTTATAGGCAAAAATGAACCGGGAACAATTACCAAGGCCATAAGCCCCGAGATTCGAAACACCTGGGTCATGCCTCCACGTGGCCTCCAGGATGAAAGCAACGCCCCATTGCGCGCCGAGCCCACCGCCTGAACTGTGACGCATGCAAAGATTTCCTCTTGATCCCGAATCGGTCATTAAACGCAGAGAATCGCCCACTGACCTTACGGAGACTGGCAGATTCAGGAGATCGTCCTACGAAAGTAATATCCTCCAATGGTGAACGGGTGCGTGCGCCGTACGTCAAAACGACCGCATGGGAAAAGAACAATGCCCCAAAAATCTTCGGAAAGCACCAGAAAACTTTTTGCTCCCTACAGAGCCGTATCATCAATTTCGGTGAAATAAAAACTGATTTACCTGCAGGACGGCAGGGCGCTGGCATAACAGCAAAAAAGCATGAAAACCGATTGTTCATCGATTGCTCCCCAACGAAGTTAATCGCTCGAAGAACTCGTGCAACAAAATTGAGCGTCTCAAAGCAAAAATGAGCGCGGAGGCTATGTAAACCCTTCTTTCATTCACCAAAAAAGGAAGGAAGTGGCAAAAGGAAATGAAAAATACTTTAGTATCCACCCTCATATCGTCGGCCCTGGCTGACCCACTTTATCGTCGGCCCTAGCCGACCTACTTTATCGTCGGCCCTGGCTGACCTACTTTATCGTCGGCCCTGGCCGACCCACTTTATCGGCCCTGGCTGACCCACTTTATTATCGGCCCTAGCCGACCTACTCTATCGTCGGCCCTAGCCGACCAACTTTATCCATCGGCCCTAGCCGACTTATATCGTCTGTCGGTCCTAGCCGACCTACCCTACCAGTCGGCCTCAACCGACCTACTTCGTTCCTCAAGTCTTAATTAATCTATTGCATCGCTCGAACGTGAACTGAACCTGGTCGTCTTTCGGTTCATCGATCAAGGCTATCGCCCCGCCTTGGGCCAAGCCAATGCGTTCCCTCGATCCCGAAATAAAGACGACCCAATAGCATCAACAAGCCATGAGTCGCTCGCGATTGAGGCGAAGTTTGGGGAGAAGGACCGTCCAAGGAAAAACATTCAAATAGAAGTAGAAAGTTCATTCATTGAAAGACGTCAAGCAGAGCTACAACCCGAAAACAAAACTTTGAAGTGACTTTTAAAGGTCGGGAACATGCCCGTTCCAGGAGAACCCCCGACTACATCTGCAGAGGCATGGCTTGATTCGCCCTTCTCAAATGCCCTAGCCTCCTTGGCAACGGTCTGCGAATGCCCTCCAGAAGCTGCGGCCTCACTGGGACCTGGGACGGCCAGGATCAGTATCGGAGGTGTCGATGTACTCATCCTCCTCTTCGCCCCCAGAGTCGCCGACGTCAAGAGCTTCGGCATCGAGAAAAGAAAGATCCCATTCCGGATGCTCGCTGGATATCTTGTCTCTGCACTCTTCCACTCCAAGTTGGAAGGCGTCAGCTCCAATTACGTCCTGCTCGCCCTTGAGCATGGCGAGTTGCACCTTAGCCTCGGCAACTTGCCTCTCAGCCTCCGTGACTTGAGCCCGCAGAATAACAGTTTGCTCCTCGAACTCGCCGGCCCGCGCCTCGAGTTCTGAACTCCTACTCCGGCTAGACGTGAGCTCACCTTGCAAGGCCCGATTATCCAGCCCTAACTTTGCCATCTGCGAAACCGAAATCAGTCGGCACCATGAGGAACCAATAAAAGAAGCTAAAAGGGGGGGGAACAAGGTCATACCTCCTCCTCTTGTCTGGCCAACCTTTTGGTCAGCTCCTCGGCCTCACCCCTGGCCCTTACTTTATCGGCCCTAACCAACTCGATTCTTTCTTGGAGAGTGTAATCCTCGACTGCTTCACTTCGACCTCTCCATGGGCTTGGGATAGCTCGTTACTCAGCCGGGCTATCATCCCTTCATGCCATTTAACGCTGACTTTCAAGTCAGCAATTTCGCCATCGCGCCGCTGCAGCTTCTCCTCTACTTCACTGAGCATTCTGGCCAGGCGCTTTTTCTCGTCGGTAGCCTCCTTCCCAGCCGCCCAAACTCTCATTATGTTCCCGCCGCATCGCCGCCACTTCCTCAGAATGCTTCGACTTAACTCGAGCCAGCTCCAAGCACGCGTCGTCGTTCTTTGCTAGGAGCCCCTGCAACTCCTCCACTTTACGCTTTTGCTTGGACGCTTCGGCTAGGGCGGCCTGATACGATGCCTTCATCCCCGCCAAACTTCTGTTGCTAATGGCCAGGAGTTCCTCGAACTTCTCGGACACCTCTACTCGCGATTAAAGTTCGGCACTGGCTCTCCTGGCCTGAACACTGGCCCCCGTCGCCAAACTCAAATGCCAGCACATCGCCCGAGAAAGCAAAACACTCTACAGGATAAAAAATGAATAAGAATATACCATCAACCAGAATGTATCCACTACCCAGGAATGGTAACTCACCCGCGAGGCATAGGCCCGTGTCATCCTCATGAGGGTCGTATTGTCAATATCGGGAAGAAGATGGATACTTTCAGCCACACCCTGCTGCCCGAACGCAGCATCAACCAACTCCAAGTCCGCAAACTTGTCCGCCGAGGGATCTGCACCCGGTACAAGGCCGACCTCATTAAAGCAGAAAACGCTTCCTCAACGCCTATGTTCGAGCTACTGGGCTGGCCTTCTCCACCCGAGGAGCCAACCCGAGCGACCTCCGACTGAGAAGCCTTCAGCTTCCCAGCTTCTTCCATCAGAATTCTGGCTTGAGTCTCCTCAGATAATTCGGCCAACCCAAGTGCCAGCCTCCCCAAAACCCTTCTCGGAGGAGTCTCCATTGCGGGACTCTCATCTCGCTGCGATCCCTCTTCCAACCCGCCTCCTTCGGTCGCTGTCACTTGCGCCTCCCCTGCAGGCTCTGCCGGAGCCTCTATCCGGCCTGCTTCTTGAACCGTCGCGGGCGACCCAGCGTCACTACCACCGGACTCTCCCACAAAAGGCCCAAGAGGGAGCTCGCCCTGAACCTCATCAACTGCGGCTGCTCCCTCTCCCTCTCCTACTGGGGGCGGAGTAAACCCGTGGTTGGGGAGTGCCCCCCGGAACGACGACCTCCGTCGAATCCGTTACCGGTTTATCCTTTAAGGGGGATGCGCCCGGATGAGCCAATGGAATGTCGTCCGAACTATCCGATAGCTCCACTACAGGGGGACAAGGGATCCCAGCTGTCCTCCTCAAATCCCCCCTCGCCTCCGGCGCTCCCTCCGTGGTCACACCGGCATCCGACGAGCATCTTACGGAAGTGCGAGCCTTCTTTTCGGGCCCACTTCCCTCCGCGATGCCGCTCTCCCCTGGGCGCTTACCTCTCTTCCTCTTGGCAAGGCTCGACCACGCCGACCTCTTGGCTGCAAAAGCAGAGGGTATACAGTTAAATCTAAACGCGTTCGCCTGGACAACCAATAATGGAGAAGACAAAAGGGAGGACTCACCTTGCGGTCCAGAGGACTAAGCCCGGCTGCGAAAAGGGCATCCTCCGATAGCAAGTCATTGGCCGAGAACACCTGGCCGTTGCGGAGGATGTCCAAATCTCTCTCCTCTTGCTCGGACAAAGCCGGATGCGTCTCCGCATCCCGGACGAAATTTCCCATCTCCGAGGAAAGTCGGAACCAATGTTCCCCTCAGCGATGACGAACCTACTCTTCCATCCCTTTATGGAAGACGGCTTATCCATGATTATGTTAAAGGACCTCCGAGGTCCGATGTATGGCCACTCCGATTTCCTCCGGGTATCAGATGATAACAGGCACGGAAAAGAGGGAGAGTGGCGACGATCCGAATCTGGTGGCACATTGAGATAAATCCGATGATGCTCCGCCAGCTGTTTGGGGCCACCATCGCCGGACAGATGTTATAGTGAGTCATGATTTCCTTCACCAAGGGGTGGAGAGGAAAACGGAAGCCTGCTTTCAAGCTGTCTTCGTAAACGAAGACCCCGTGCTCCAGATCTCGCGAGACCCTATGTTCAGGCTCGGCACTCGCATAACGACATCTGGGGGTATGCCATACCTCTGGTGAATCCTCCCCACATCCTCGGCAACGATCTCCGTAGCTACGTCGTCGGGACTCATCGTCATCCTAGCCGAAAAAAGCACCGGGCGAAGGCGAACGTCGCAAAAGATGAGACTCTCCAAGAAACAGAATGAGAGAATATAACAAACAGATACAGCGCTGCTATCGTTTTGCTTCCCCCCTAAGGAAGCCTGTTTTAAAAAGAGGAGGCGCCTCGCCCGAGGCGTCTGGAACCGCCTCGATAAACGCCGCATTAATCGGGATTTACTACGTGGAGTTTTCCAACCGTCGCCCCTGGAGGAGCCTTACCCACGAAGGCATGATGGCCCTGCCGCATTAATTAGGCATCATTGCATGGGCTGTCTAAACCAGATCGTCCCATCCAAAGCGTGCCACCTGGACTTATACTCCCTATGCCCGAACCTACGCTTCGAACTAGGGAGTGGAGGGCATGTGTTGGGGGGTAAAATCATCATTGCATCAATATCCATGCAAGAAGGCTAAGACCGACCCCATCCCTTCGCCCGTCAAGATATCCCCGAGCTTCCCATAGCTCGGCTCTCCCGAGCTACCATATAGCTCGGCTCCCCCGACCTTCCATAGCTCGGTTCTCCCGAGCTCCTTGCAGCTCTTCTCTCCCGAGCTCCCTGCAGCTCTTCTCTCCCGAGCTACCATAGCTCGGCCCCTCCCGAGCTTCCGTAGCTCGGCTCCCCGAGCTTCCATAGCACGCCTCTCCCGAGCTTCCATAGCTCTGTTCTCTCGAGCTTCCATAGCTTGGCTCCCCGAGCTTCCCATAGGTCGGTCCTCCCGAACTCCCTGCAGCTCTTCTTCCCCGAGCTTCCATAAGCTCGGATCTCCCAAGCTTCCATAGCTCGGCTCCTCCGAGCTTCCTGTAGCTCGTTTCCCCCGAGTCTTCATGGCTCGGCTTCACTGAGCGATCCACGATCCAATACTCACCTCCACGGAACCTGACGCTGGAGAGCCTAGGCCTATCGTAACAACATCCCAGGCAAGGAATCATGTTGAGAAGTGGTCTAGAACCTAACACGGCTACCTAGGACCTACACACCTACCAGATCTCAAGCCATCAAGGGGCTCTCCTAGCCGTCGATCCCCTAACAAACAAGATATGGATCCCAACGGCCCGATTCGATCCGTCTCCGTATCCTAACAACCTTCGAACCTTCCAGAAGGCGCTCAAGATCCAGGTGACAACCTATAAATATGACACTCCCAGATTCCCTCAGGTATGCGCTCACACCCTCACTCTCACTCTCCCGCTCTCACCAGCTGCTCGTCGGTGCTCTCCCCCCTGGAGCTCCCGATCGGCCGCCCTAGAGAGACTCCCGGAGAGATCCACCTCCCCATTTTCTGATTGATCGCCGATTTCCTCCCACTGACTTGAGCATCGGAGGGTCTTCCGCGGAGGGCCACCCCCAACGCCTCTTGCGCGAGGACTTGTGTGCAGGTCCACCCCTGGAGATCGACTGCGCCCGAGTCGGAGGACGGATCCCAGCGGCAACAGTTATCTTTGCTCGGAATCTCGGATCAATTCTGAACCTTTCTTTTTTTAAAAAAAATATAAAATTTTTTTACTGCATCGCATGAATTCTGAACCTTTCTTTTTTTTTTTTCTAATATTAAAAAAAATTTACTGCATCTCATGCGATGCAAGACAAATGTAACATGCACGATAATTGATGCATGTACGAACTGCACCTAATATAATATTATTATAAATTATTTCACGCGGAGTCCGGAACCCTTACCACGTGACTCCAACGCATCAAGCGGGAAGACTGATCGACGACTCGGAACCGCTACCGCTCCAAAAGTCAAGGCGCCCCCTCGCCTTCCACGAGCTCATCCTATAAACTTGGCCTAAATTGCTGCCTTCCTTACCACATCTCCGAAGGCAACTGTCACCAACTTTCGTTCGACGCTGCCGACGGTGAGTCCAAGCTCTCTCTTTCTCTCTCTCTCTCTCTCACCCTTGGGTTGGTTTCTCCTTTTGGGTTCGCATATCATCTACCGTTCTAGAGATTATGCTCCTTGACGTCTACCCGCCTTCATCTAGAGCCTCCTAATCTAAAACCATCTCTGTTTTATATTTTACTTTCGACTTCTACATTCCCTCTCTTTCGATTACTATTTCATGTCAGGATAATAAACCGGGCATGGAGTTTAAGTACGCTTATTTAATCGGCATTATATATATATATATATATATATATATATATATATATATATATATATATAATAAACTTTGTATGTTGCGTAGAATTCAATTTTTTTTTTCATCCTCATGAATTCTGTAGTTATTCATCTCTTTTTATCCTTTTGTATGAATGAATTATTTTTTTATCTTTAAATTTATACAAATTTTGAAGCCGCCAATCTTTTTTATCTTTCTATCTTTCAAATTTATGAATGAGCTTTATGATTTATATGAATTTAAGAATAAAAAAATAACAAGGTTTGGTTAAATTTGAATACAGTCAAGTTTAAGATTTGATTTCTTTAACAGATTTTAAAACTATTCCATTTTTTTACTTTTATTTTATCTTAGAAATATTTGAACTTCATAAATCAAAGATGAGAAGGAAAAATAATCAAATTTAAATTTGACTACATTCCAATATATTCAAGTTTACTTTTTTTTATTCTTAAATTTATATAGATTATAAATCCTAAAAGTAAAAACAATGAAGTGATTTTCAGATACATATATGGATTCAAAAATTAAAAAATATGCTGTATTTAAGTTACATGCAAGCGTGAGCAAGCTCAATCATATACATGGATGTGTGAGAGGGAGAGAATATCCGAGGGTAACAACGTTTTACATACATTTACCTTTTATGAGACAGCCTAGCGCATTCTAGTTTAACTTTAATATAATTTTTTTCCCCTTGTTCTGTTGCTCGCCCTACGGTTGTTTTTTCTGCAGCAGGATTGATTTGCCGAGAGCGGGCGGTGCTGTCCCAAGTTCTCACCATGGTATCACAAAAGCATCAAATTAAAAATAAACCGTCTAGTGCTCGGGCTTCTGTAGGAGCTCTTGTGCCTGTATCCCGGGGAGGAGGTTGCAATCATAAGAGCATGGCTAGTTCTGGCAAACTACAATCTCATCAGAGGAGATCCTCTACCTCTACTCAATTAAATCCATCAATCTATAAAGAAGAGCATCGAAAGCAATACGTGCAAACATATTCCAGTGAAAAGAAATCGACACCAAAGATCAGCTCTTCTAAGCAGACGGTAGAAAGGGTCAGTTGCAGCAGTCGTGGAAGCCAGAAAACAACAACAAAGATCAGCTATTCCAAGCAGAGAGAAGAAAGGGTGACGGCTAACGCCACACGCACACAGACACTTGTTAAGGAAGAGGAAATGATCAGACGCGAATATGGTTCGGTTGCGATCGATATGCGCACTCGTTCCGAGATGCAGCTTGAAACGACGAAGAAGAATTATGCTAGCTCAAAGGGGTCCACTGTCACTCAAGATGAGAAGTTTCGTATTGGAGTAGAGTTCGAGGTCAAAATGAAACATTGAGGCGGGTCCCCTCTGCATGGAATGCAGTAGAGCTCGGTGCAGTGGTGGACTTCGTCGTCGTTGGCCTGGTCAGAGAGCTCTGTTATATATATATATTCGTGCGTTTTGTTTGCATGGCAAATATGAAATAAATATTGCTTTCAGTCATATATATTGTGATAATCGTAATGCGTGTATGAGTCAAATGTGTTACTTGGTGTGACGTTCAATAACCGTGTGTTATCTACAATGTTGTGAAGTCTGCTGTAAAACTATGTCGTTTGTGCAGTTGTTTGTGAAATTGTTTTCTTTATATCCTCCCTCTTGACTGGGGGCTCGATAAGGCCACATCACAAAATTGCTTGAAAAAAGAAAGAGAATAATCCTTTGAAACACAAGATTTTTTATAGGTAGTTATAAGAAACTAATTCCATATAGGCCTTGCCTTGGCAAAGAAGGATTCATCTACTAGTTGTTGGTTCCTCACTATGTGAAGCTTCAGAGGAAATAATCAACCATCTATTTCTTAGTTGCATCTCCGTACGCAGAAAGCTTACAACTTTCTACTAAGAAATGTATGACTTTAGAAGGTAGTCACTTAACTTTCAAGATTTATGGTTGGCGGGAAAAAAAAAATCAAACAAAGTCCTAGAAAGTCATGCAACCAATTATTTTATGCAATATAAGGGAGAAATTTTAGAATTTATTTTTGGAAAAAAAAAAAAAATCTTCCAACTATACGGTTCTTCGCAACGCACTCCATCTATTTGAAGCGTGGAGCCACCTCAAACTCATTTAAGGCATTGGCCCGTGACTACCATCTAGTTGGCCTATAAGCCTCTTTAATATCTCTTTACCTCTTTTGCATTCCCTTTCTTTCTCTCTCTATAATTTTAGTCTTTTTTAACACCTCTTTTCCTTTACTTGTTCCTTGTAAATAACGGCTCTTCGAATTCTTAATAAAATAATTAGGATTCTTCTTCATTTTTCCATTAAAAAAAAAGAATTTTCAAACTTTGGCAGAATCTGAAAACTATAGATGGCTTAAATGGTGCTAGATGCTCTCCTCTCCGAAAAGTTCAGATACAATCGCTAATGCAAACTTCTTTCAGAATTTCCACTAGACCCTAACTATAATTACATGCAGACCGTGACTTTAAACTTCAAGCCCACATGCATTTATATTTTAATCAGTCTAAATTTGTTCCATGGATATCCTGGCACTAATGTCTCCAAACTGGCACTCCCTCTTAAGCATCTAGGAGACAAAAAAAAGACGATCTTCCGGCTCTTCATGAGAAATTCCATCCAAGGTCAGTTGGAGATGTTAGAAAGAGATTCAATTTCACTTATTTCTAAGAAAGGTGGTGTCACGCCCCAAACCGTGGATTTAGGGGTAGCAACCCGCCGCATGTCAAATATGCAAGGCATTCAAATATAATCATAACATAAGGATATAGTAATTGCAATACCATTCAAAGTCAAAACATTTTTAATACAAGCTCAATCAGATATGATTTAAAATCCTAAGCTAAAACACACAAGATCAATATCTGAAGTCACATCAAAATTTGGGCTTTGATAGGAGTCTCATTCTATCTCTTTTCCTCGTCCATTTCAGTTCCGCGGCTTTGAAAAATGTTATAAGATTTAAATAAGATCAAACTCAGTAAGTAGGCCTACAATAGAATATTATAATCATTTTAACATTTATAGCAAATCAAGTTTTTACATATTAAAACATTTATAGTCAAGCTTTCATATCTTTAAATACATATTAAAACATACTCAATCTCAGCACATTTA
The DNA here is from genome assembly GCA_900491605.1 of Calamus simplicifolius. Classification (NCBI taxonomy): domain Eukaryota; kingdom Viridiplantae; phylum Streptophyta; class Magnoliopsida; order Arecales; family Arecaceae; genus Calamus; species Calamus simplicifolius. The sequence goes on along the minus strand of UESW01003128.1, from coordinate 63,541 downwards.
TAAATAATTTTGAAAGCATAGTCATGTAATAATTTTGAAATATGCAATGCAATCAAACCCACTGTATCTATATAATTATCAATTTTTATCTATGTTCCATGGCCCTATACCATATCCGTAAACATCCCACCGGTGTATCACTCTTAAATATCCCCTAAGAGGAAGGGTCCTGGTACCAGCGTCATACCATATATCATAACCTATCACAGCATACCCTAAAGATGTGTGTCCCCCATATATTTCTCCTATGGAGGTGGGTCCCATGTCTCTTGGCATATCACATCATTTCATGTTATAGAGAACCGCGGTTATACATGGTAGCATATTCTCAAGTATCATATTTATGTCTTGCATGCAACATATCATGCATCATCACAAGCATAAGCTTCTCACATATATACAGTGGTTTGAATATTAGCAATTGCATATAATTATATCAAATAGTACCAAATGGTTTTCCAAAGTCAAAGTAATCATATCCCTCGTTAGTCACATATATAAAAGTCATTACTTTAAAAATATCAGCAGTTGCAAATCACAGACTATATAATGAATTGCATACTCATGGTACTATTCAACAATTTCAAAATAGTCAAATGAAATACAACAATTCCATTATTTCTCATTTCATAAATTAATACAGCTATAATTCCAAAATTTACAGATTACATAATTTATGAAATCATAATAATTGGCTTACTTATCTCAGCACGCTAATCATAAAATGTAAACCAGTTATTTGAACTTTTGGGTACCTACAACATTATTTTACACAATTAAATCTCTAAAATTGGAATGACAAAGTGTCCCCTAAATTCTACCCAATCCAATCTTGGGACTAATATTAGGCTTAAATATCTCCAAGAATAACAATCCAAATGGAAAAATAAAAATTCTCCTACTAGGATCAAAACTGATCCAGCCCATATACTCTTTTCTCTATCCTTGGCCCATTACAGGGCCCAAAAATTTAGTCCAAATGGTTCACAGGTTGGCCCAACTCAGCCCAAAACAAGATCTCCCTGTTTCTACTTTTCTCCCACTCCCCTGGTTCACCTGAACTAGGGGTGCCCATGCCGGCGGCCAGGGTCGCCGTCGGCCTCTCCCCAGACTGCTTGGCCGCCACTGACTGGCCTAGAGCTGGTCGCCATCGCAGCCTTCCTCTCTCTCTCTTTCTTTCTCTCTCTTTCATCCCGTGGTACCCTCACTGTGCTGATGGCACAGCTGGTCACCATCGGCCGACCGGATCCTCACCGGATGCTTGCCCAATGCCGATGGAGGCCGCCGCTTGTCTCCTAGGCATGGCGAGGCGGTAGACATGCCATCTGGTCTGGACCAATGCGGGAGCCGAACTAGCTCCCTCTCTGGAGAAGGGCCGCTATGGCCCTCTCCTCCCTCTTTCCCTTGCCTGGTCCCCCATCGGACGTTGCTCCCGGTGTCGATGGGGTCACCAGCCTCAGCTCAGGCTCGGCAAGGTAGCGGGTACGCCATCGGGCCTGAACCCAGATCGTCATTGAAGGAGGACCGCCATGGCCCTCTTCTCATCCCTGACTCTCTCTTTGGCATGGGTAGAAGGGCTTACCGGTTGAAGATGCAGGTGAGGATGAATGGTAGAGTCTGCCAGCGTCCTCCTTTAAAGCCGACGAAGAAGGTTTGCGATGCCTCTATCAAAGAGATCAGGAATCCAATCACCACGCTGAGAACTTAAACATCCGTAGGAACCCAATCAACCATGATCTAGGTGTTCTCACAGATAATTACCGGGGGTTACATGTGGTTTGCTTTTGACTAAAAAAATTAAACATATTTCTCTCTTAAATATCCTTGCAAAGTTATCATGAAAAGCTGAATGCTTGTATTTCATCCCCTACTTGCCGACGAAGGAAATTTGGCTCTTTTTCATCGATTTCAATCATGAGGTAGTGAGACACTTGCCCCACATTTTATTCAAAATAATTATGTGCGAAGGATACAAAGAAAGTAGGCAAAGAGCAAGACGAGAGGATGGAATTGAAACATTTGTTGACCTTTTTATCAATTAAAAAGAAAAAAATTGAATTAAAAAATTTAATACTCGAGCTTGCATGACAATGTTTGTGATCAGCCAGAAACAATCTGATTAATTTGATTTTTGAATCATTTCTTACATAACTGGGGATAACGTCTATCAAGCCTTTAAAATCATAAGAGCTAAGCCAATGGGGATTATCTGAATTGGGTCCATAAATAGACTCAAGGATTCTGAGTTTCCAAGCCTAAATTATATCCATGTCTCAAAAGTCCTATTGAAAAAAAAACTCTCTTCCCTCATATTTTTTCTTCAATATTATTATTATTATTACTATCTTTTTGACATATGAAGGAATCATTGAGTTGCACCTCCACATCATCATATTCATGATATAAGGATCGGATCAAACAAATCATTGTACTTTTGAGGTAAATCACCTATAGTAAGGAGCAAAAATTAGTCTTTAGGGCAATGTCTAATATGCACCTGTTCATATATGGTTCTCAACTTTTTTGATTTAAATTTTTAGCATTTTTTAGATAGTTAGAAAAAAACTATTACTTTCAACACATTCTAGGCCGGGACTTATGGTGCCAAGCAATTTCTTATTGTCCTGTACCTCTATACTTGTCAATTGATTTTTCTGGATATACACTAACAGAAATTAACCTTTCAGCGAGAATAAAATTTCTTGGTGAAAATCAAAAATCCATTGGTGAAGAGTTTCACCGAGGAATTTTCAAGAAAAATTCGTTCCTTGGAATATATGATATTGGTAAAAGTCTCCCTCATAAATCTTTTGGTAATTACTGAGGAATCTAAAACTTTTAGTAAGGGATTCATTAACCAAAGAATGAGCATCTTACCATTGCACCAATCTGATTACTTAGGGTATTTTTCCAACAAGAAGATCCCACTATTCAACCACATAATAAAGGTGTGAAAGTAGTGGTTTAAATATATGACCAAAGGATTCAAAGGCTAGTCCCTTACTGCTGCGCCATCTGATCGTTGGCAACAAAGGGTGTAAGCCTAGGGTTTTGATATATAAGATTTGAATGAGTTAGAGAGAGAGAGGAAGGAATGACATAATTTTTTTGGTTTAATTAATGATATTAAAAATTAGTACATTATATTAATTTTGCTTATGACTTTTATTTTTATACTAGTGAGAGAATCTGTAAATGACATATGCTTGATATAAGATTTTAAAATCATTAAGTGATTTCTAAGAAAAAATCCCTCTATGATATCATTTTTTTATTTTTAAAAATTCTTACCAGGGATTTATCCCTTAGTAAATCTCTAAGGTACCAAACATTTCTTATTAAATCCCTTTCTAAAAATTATTTAAATAACCAGTCACTGATCCCTTGCAGATTACCTAGGGATTTTTAAGGAATTTATTAAGAAAAAAATATCCCTAGTAAATCCCTTAGGTAGTATTTGATAGAAAAAATATTATCCATGGATAAGTGTACGGGATAGAGTTTGTCCCCTGGCTATCCCTAGGGATATCCCTTGGCTATCCCATTGATCATATCAAATGCAAAATGGTAAATCCATAGGATAACTTTTTTTTACTATTTTTGGAGGGATAACCAGCTATTCCTGCATTTTCTAGGGGATAAATTAAGGGGATATCCCATGGTTAACCATGGTTAATCATGGACTATCCCTTTGGTTAACTTTATTCCCAGATATCCCTTATAGTTATGGCTTTTGGGAATAAGAGGGGATATCCCCTCTTATCCCTTATTTCAAACACTACCTTAGAGATTTCTTACTAAAACTAGATTTTGAATGCAATTTAAAATCCCTTGAAAATCCTTTTCTAATCCCTTAGTGATTTTTTGAGGGACATATCCCTTGGTGAAAGGCTAATTTCTGGCAGTGATAGGTTCTCTTACATCTGCAAGCAATGGAGCCTCAAGGAGAACAACATTACTGGGGGAAGCTTTCTTTAGGAAGATTCCTGCACTTCTCTCATGCCAAATTTAATAATTTGTTCCCAAGTTTGCCTTGAAAGAAAAAAAAGTTTCAGGAAATCAAATCAAGTGCTGCAATTTTTTGCACCATGTCTTGCATTCACTCCTTTGAAGTTCGAATAATATTTAAGCAAAAAAAGCATTGCTCTCAGATTTTAAAGGAAAAGCTCATTAAAAGCTAATGGTATGGTCTCCTGCCTATTTTCATCCATGCCATCACCCTACCACCATCATAAAAATGCATGCATCCATGAAGCAAAAAATAACAGATCCTGATTCACATATTAGGAAAAAACTAATCAGGTTTTTAATTCACAGAACAACAAGCTTCCACAACCATTGACCCACAAGCTATCCAGGGTACTGATGACGGGATCCGGATGACGGAGGACCTATCCAAGGGGGTTGGCACGGAGTTGATGGAAGGGGTCAGAGAAGTGACCCTTCCTTCTTCTATGGAGCCATGACTAAGATCCTGATCTGAAATGCTCGAGGTGCAAGGAAACCTGCATTTTGGTCGATGTTTGGGAGATGGGTTAATCAGCACCATGGGGATATTTGCATTCTACTAGAAATCCGATTGTCGGGCAGAAGTTTAGAATGAACCAGATGTCGTCTTCACACCATGTGGAGCACCTATGCCATCAAGTCCAGAAGGCTTTCAGGTGGCATCCTGGTTTTGTAGAAACAAGGCCCGATGAGGGTTGATGTGTTTCATCGCTATGAGCAGCAAGTGGTTTTGGTGATCTCGAATCAGACTGGTGACCTATGGCTTCTGTCTATTGTATATGCGAGTACAGAGCATAGGGTGAGGCAGAAATTTATAGGAGGAAATCTTCAGGTTAGTTTTCCAAGACTTCCCATCTCTCGTTGTGGGTGATTTCAATTGTATTATTGGCCCTCATGAAAAGATGGGAGGCAGACAGTTTGTGGACAGCATCGATTCTAGAGAGTTTAGAGAGTTTATAGCCGAGACGGGCCTGATTGACCTTGGCTTCATGGGCTTTCGATTCATCTGGTATAATAATAGGGTTAGGGCTGCCCATGTTTGGGAGAGGATTGATCGGGCCCTTGGATCGGCGAATTGGATGCAGCAATTTTTTGGATTCCAGGTCCATCATCTTTCGAGGATTGCATCTGACCATTGTCTGCTCATCACTACCGATAGCGTGAGTCTACTGAGATCTCCTTTTTGCTCTGAGAAGCTATGGACCTTCTATCCTAGATCCTGGGATCTGATTAGAGAGATTTGGTGTATGCCTATTCATGGGGATGCGAGATATCGGATGTCCCAGCTCTGGAGCTGATGAAACACAGACTTCGTTGGTGGAATCAAATGGAGGTGGGCGATATTTTCATGTGGCTCGAAGAGGTTGAGGCTAATATTGCCGAGCTCCAAAGGAGGGAGGTTTAGGAGGGGGGTCTTCATGAAGCTGATCTTGGGAGCCTGCGCCTTTGCCTCTCCTCTCACTACTCTCTCCTCAAACAATAGAAGACTTTTTGGAGATAGAAATCTCGTGTTCAGTGGATTAAGGAAAGCGATCGAAACACCAAATTTTTTTACCAAGCCACTATGGTCAAGAGGTCAGCCAACTGGATTAGGCAGCTGAGAGAGGACGAGGGTATCATGCTGACTGACAGTGATGTGATTAGAGACTGGATACTCCAATATTTCAGATCCAAGTGGAATTCGACTCTTGGGGCTGGTTCTTTTATGCAGCTTCTCTGGCCTGCAATCAGAGTCACTGAACATAAAATGTGATGCCCCTCCCAATTAGTCCCACATTGGATAATTTAGGAAGGGTAGAATGGTTTATAACCAATTAAGTGAGATGGACAAGTACCTATTGGATCCCTTTTGGGATGTGGTGGCCCAAGTCGGTGTGGACCTTGTTTGTCTTGCTTTTTTGTAACGAAACGGGCTCGTGGGTGAACGGGCCCAGGGCTGGGTCGTTATAGAAAACTCACCCGCTTTGTGTCCTACCTGGAAGTAAGGGATGCTCTTTTATCTTTAGGGGAGGATAAAGCGCCTGGCCCAGATGGTTTCCCCCTCTTTTTCTTCAGGAGGTATTGGGCTATTGTTGGGGGCGAGGTAGTGGAGACGGTTCAGGCAGCGTTCCATTATGGCATCCCTGTTGACTGGAAGAAAACCTTAGTTACTCTTATTCCCAAAAGAGTTGGAGCCTCCTCTCCTTGTCATTTTAGATCAATAAGTCTTTGTACCACCATTTACAAAGTTTGTGCCAAAGTGTTGGTTGGACGACTGCAAAAGATGATACCCCGTCTTATCAGCCCTGAGCAAGGAGCTTTTGTCAGAGGTTGCAGGGTCACTAACAATATCCTCCTTGCTCAGGAATTTATGCATGATCTCAGGCATGCCCCATCTCGAAGGAGCCTTATGGCTATTAAGCTTGACATGGAGCACTTATGATCAAATGAGATGGCATTTCATTAGGCAGAACCTTCACGAGTTCGAATTTTCAGACAACTGGATAAGGTGGACCATGGACTGTGTGGAGGGGCCTTCCTTTGCTATCATGGTGAATGGTACCGCAATAGATTTCTTTCCTTCGACGATTGGTCTTTGTCAAGGGTGTCCTTTATCCCCCTACCTATTCATATTATACGTTGATGCTCTATCTCAAACTCTGAGTGAGATGGTTCAACTTTCTCGTCTGGAGCCATACCGGGTTGCCCTAGGAGCCTAGCCTCTATCCCATCTTCTTTTTGCAGATGATTTCCTTCTAATCGGATGGGGTTCTATTCAAAATGCTAGATCCTTTGCTTATGCTATGGAATCCTATTGTCGAGAGTCAGGCCAACTTGTAAATTTACATAAATCTTCTATCATTCTCAGTCCAAAAATGAAATCAAGAGTTAAGTTGAAAATCTTGACCACCTTAGGGATCCCAGAGCAGCAGGAGATTCTAACATATCTTGATGTCCCTATGACTGAAGGTTGCATGTGGATGTTGGAGGTTCAACCAATGGTACGATGAGTTCATGATCGTCCAGAGGGATATCAGGCTACCACACTCTCTATGATGGGCATAGTCACTCTTATCAGGTATGTACTCAACTCCATTCCTATCTACCTTCTAACTAATACTATGGTTTCCAGATCCTGCCTAAGGAAGTTGGAACATATATTCTGCAGTTTTCTATGGAGGCATAGATAGGACAACTATGGTGTCCATCTTCTAGACTGTGATACCATTTGTCACCCCATTAGATAGCGTGGTCTCAGGATCCAGTCCCTTGTGGCAAGGAGGAAGCACTAATTGTCAGGCATGCTGTGAGATATATTCTTTAGCCCAGCTGTTTGTCGAGCAGAATGATGAGGTCACGATATGGTGTTTGGAGTCAGGGAGCTCATATTCAGCCGACCAGAGGTTGCTCCTTCATATGGAAGGAAATATGTGCCTACACTCTTATTGCGATGGCCTATGTCAGATGCTTAGTTGGTGACTAAACCACTATTGATGTTATTTAGGATGCATGGATCTCTTCGATCCCCTTATCAAGGTGGCTAACCTATGTTAATGTGAAAGCTGCTGATAATCTCAGAGTCCATGATGCAGGACCGATTCGCATGCAAGTAATTTTTTTTCTTTTTTTTTAATGATTAATAATTACAGTTGATTATTCTCCTAATGTAATAGCTTAAGAAGGATTCAAAAAAATTCACAGTAAATCCTCATGCGAAACAGTTCCTAAAAATTAAAGAAGAAGGACCGCCGAGGCTAAGAAGCCCCGGTAGGGCTTGCTCTCCTACAACAGAGTTACTAGTAGATTAGGGGGGTGTACCTGACAAGAGGGGGAAGATCAAAGTGTTGAAGGGGTTTCTCTACCTAGTGGATGCGCCCTAGATGACCAAGCCTTGAGCCCACGGATCTGCGGCCAAGTATCCGCTGACCTAGATGACGATCACCTTGAATCCTGGATTCATGGCTACTGAGGGATCTGCAAGATCACCATACAAGGGTTTAAGAATAATAGAAAAAATTTAGAATAGAGGTAAAGAGACAAGGAAGGAGTAGAGAAAAGGAGAGACCAACCAAGGGCTCTTGGGCATCCACTATTGGAAGACAAAGGTGGCGGCCAGGGTTTCTCCTGGAGACTTGGGATGTTGGCATGCACAGGAGGAGGGAAACAAGAGCACCAGAGAACCAATTAACAAAAATCACAATAACTCAAAACTTGGATTGATTGATTAATAATAAAAGATACATCATTCATACAAGAGGGTTTCTTTTATAGAGCAAGAGACTTGGGGCCATAGAAAATACATATATGGAAAGAGAAAAAAGAAAAAAAGGCGCCCTAATCAAATTTGGCATGAAATCTGCAGCGTCCAGATGAGGAAGGTGATCTTCTAGATGTAATCAGCGGCAGCTTAATTTGGCATGAAATCGGCATCAGCTAGATAAGAAAAATGATCATCCAAATCGAAAAGGTCGCTTGCTCTGCTAGGTGGCATGTGGGCTACTTGAAGTAGGTGTGGCACCAACTTGAATTTAGCAGCTGCTCTGTCTGACTGTGATGGCCTTGTCTTCTGCTCCAATACTGATGTCTTCTCTTTTAAGCTGATGAACTTACTACAGGACTCACATTAAAATAAACTAAACTAGATAGGACTCAATTTAGAATAAAATAAACTGGACGGGACTCAAAATAAACTAAACTTTATTTCCAACTCAAGACTTGAATCATAACTAATCATATATCCACAGAGGGTTAAGAATCCTCTGCTTGATCCTAGTGCCCGCACCAATTCTTCCGAGATGGGAAGAACTCGACCCCGTCGAGTATGGATCATTCTGGCTCTGGTATCTCTCTAGTAGGTCTGGATCAAGGTGTTGCAAGTCCTCTCAAATAATCCATGAATCATCAGATTCGGGGCAATCCTGCCATCGGACCAGGTAGCATTGATAACCGCGGTTCCGGGTCATAATGGCTTGATCGTCTAGGATACGCTCGATCCGCTCTCCTCGCTCAGGTAAAATTGGTGGTGGACACTCTTGGGTAGGTTCGCTCATGAAAGGAGGGTTAGGTCCAAAGTACTCACTAGGAATCGCTGTCGGTTCCCTATATTCTACTAGGTCTGCAATATTGAAGGTAGAGCTAATGCCCAAATCTGAGGGCAGATCTAGCACATAGGCATTGGGTCCTGCCTTCTCTATTATTTTAAAGGGACCAGCTCTGCGAGCGTGAAGTTTCTTAATGGTTCCTGGTGGGAATCGTTTAGGCCTAAGCCTAACCATGACATAATCCCCTACATCGAACTTTTTGGCTCTTCTTGGGAGTTAGCCAGTCTTTTATAAGTTTCATTACTTAGATTTATTTTCTGGCTAATGTCCTTATGTAAGTCATTGATATGTTGTGCAAATGCCTGTGCGGACTCTAAGACTCGTGTGTGGAGGGGTAAAGGAATTAGATCAAGTGGACGATTAGGCTTGTACCCATGGACTATCTCAAATGGACTCTTGTCCATGGACGTGTTCACTGAGCTATTGTAGGTGAACTCTGCACAAGGCAGTAATAAATCCCACGTCCCTAGGTGTTCACCTACAAGGCACCTAAGAAGGTTTCCTAGACTACGGTTCACCACTTCAGTTTGTCCATCCGTTTGGGGGTGAAAGGCTATGGAAAAATTAAGTTTGGTCCCTAGCAGATGCCATAGCATTTTTCAAAAGTAGCTGGTGAACCTAACATCCCTATCAGAAACAATGGTCTTAGGTAGGCCATGGAGCTTGACCACGTTGTCTAAGAAAAGTCGGGCTACCCTAGATGCGTCAAAGGTTTGCGAACAAGGGATGAAATGAGACATCTTAGAGAACCTATCGACCACTACAAAGATGGAGTCATGCTTCTTCTGGGTTTTAGGTAATCCTAGAATAAAGTCCATACTGAGGTCTTGCCAAGGATGATCAAGCACCGGCAAAGGAGTATATAGACCGGTGTTCTGCTTCTGCTGTTTTGCAACGGCACAAGTTTGACATCGGGCTATTATCAGGGCAACAAGCCTTTTTAATCCTGGCCAGTAAAATTGGTCCTCTATTGCTAGAATAGTCTTATCTCTTCCAAAATGACCAGCTAATCCGCCAACATGCGTTTTCCAGACTAGGAATTCTCTAAGTGACGTCCTAGGGACACAAAGTCTATTTCCCCTAAAAAGGTAACCATCCTGGATGGTATAATCTCCACTGGTACTGGATGGCCCTAGCTGAAGAATCTTATAAATTTCATCAAAGTTATGACAGGTCTCATAATCATCTTTTATCTGATCGAACCCTATAATTTTGATGCTAACAGTACTCAACAACAAAGATTTACGGCTTAGGGCATATGCTACCTTATTTTCTATACCAGCACGGTGTTTCAGGACAAAAGTGTATACCTGAATGTATTCAACCCATTTTCCATGCTTAGAATTTAGCTTCTTTTGGGAGTTCAGAAATCGGAGTGCCTCATGATCAGAAAATAAGACAAACTCCTGCGGTAGTAAGTAATGTCTCCAATACTTAAGGGCTTGTACTGCCGCATAGAATTCCTTATCATAGGTGGAATATCTAAGTTTAGCTTCATTTAGTTTTTTACTAAAAAAAGCTATGGGGTAATTTTCTTGGCTTAACACTCCATCTATGCCTACTCCCGACGCGTCGCACGCAACTTTAAACACCTTAGAAAAGTCTGGAAGTCTAAGTATGGGTGCATGAGTCATCCTATCCTTAAGCTCTAGGAAGGCCTTATTAGCTGACTTAGTCCACTCAAAATTACCCTTCCTAATACAATCAGAGATGGGTGCGACGATGGTGCTAAATCCCCTAATGAATCTCCTATAAAAGGTTGCTAGGCCATGGAAGCTGCGGACATCGTGGATATTCATGGGTACCGGCCACTCTACGACCGACCTAACCTTTTCAGGATCCACTGAAACACCTTCTGGGGTTACCACAAAACCTAGAAAGATAACCCTATGCGTCATGAAATCACACTTTTTAAGGTTTGCATATAGGCTATTCTCTCTAAGGGTCTGACAGATTAATCTGAGATGGTTAAGATGGTCATCTTTGGTCTTGCTATAAATTAATATATCATCAAAATAGATCACTAAGAATTTTCCCGTGTACTCTTTCAGGACCTGGGTCATGATTCTCATGAATGTGCTAGGTGCGTTTGACAGCCCAAAAGGCATCACGACCCACTCAAACAGACCATCTCTAGTCTTAAATGCAGGCTTCCACTCATCCCCTGGTCTAATTCTAACATGATGGTAGCCACTCTTAAGGTCTATTTTGAAAAAGATAGTGGCACCCGCCATCATGTCCAATATGTCATCTAGTTTGGGGATAGAAAACCTATACTTGATAGTGATTTTGTTGATGGCCCTACTGTCCATGCACATTCTCTAAGTACCATCCTTCTTAGGGGTTAATAGTGCAGGAACTGCACAAGGACTTAAGCTCTTCCTAATGAAACCTTTCCTAAGTAATTCTTCCACTTGTTTTTGTAGTTCTTGATGCTCAGTGGGGTTCATCCTATAATGGGGAAGGTTTGGGAGGGTGGATCATGGGATCAGGTCAATGGAATGTTAGATGTTTCTCAGGGATGGTAACTGATCAGGCAATTTTTTAGGGAAGACATCCTTAAACTCCTCTAGGATCTCAATTACTTATGGAGATTGTTCCTTTTAGACTGATTCATAGATCTCTTTAGTGGTCAAAATCCAAACAGAATTACCCTCAGTGATGTCCTTTTCTAATTCCTTAGCTTTAATCAGATTAACTCTTGGCTTGCTATCCTTAAGGTTGCTAGATCCTTTCTTGATTGGGTCCTTAGGTGGAGTTGGATGTATCACATACTTGTTCCCATTGGGTTTAAAAGAGCAGATGTTGGATCGACCAAACAAGATGGCATCGTGATCGTAAAGCCAAGGTCGACCTAATATAATACTACTAACACCCATAGGAATTACATCGCACCAGACCTTTTTTTATAATTTTGTAATTTTATTAGTATTTGGCATCTGGACTTGATTGGGATAGAGGTGGAATCTACCCACGAGACCTTAGAGGGACTAGGATGGGGAATTGTGGTCAATCCTAATGACTTAACTGTATTGGTAGAGATGACATTGACACAACTCCTGCTATCCACTATAATCTTGAGCACCTTATCCCCTATCTTAACAAAAGTCTGTAGGATGTTAGTCCTACGCCAATCTTCCTAGTCCTTAGTTTGAGTCTGGGTCAAGATACATCTAACCACTCCTAGTAGGTCTTTAGACTCAAATATTTCCTCCTCTCCATCATACTCATCTATCAGATGGGTATCAGCCTCATAGACCTCTCCCTCAGGCTCAACTAGGGACTCAAATTCAGTCTCAGGTAACTCATCTATATGAAGGGATCTGACTGGGCACTGGCTGATCATGTCCCAGTTTGTTGCATCTAAAGCATTTGATCTGGGGGTTGAAATTTCTTTGGACCTCTAAATATTTGCCCTTATCCTCTCTCTGGGGTATAGGGGTACTATTATGGAGTCGACTCAACTCAGTTCAGCTTGTTCTGGGTCGGCTAGTGTTGGGTCAACTCAGGAAAGTTTGGCGGGGGTCTAAGTACTGGGTAGGTCTGGGACAAGTAGGATAGCCTGGCTAGATCCTGGATATGGGTTAGGGCTCTTGGTAGCCTCTGATCTACAATAGGGTGGCCCTCTCTGAAAACATTCATAATCCCTAGCAACTTGGTAAGCTTCTTCTAAATCGTGTATCCTTCTTAGGTAGAGTTTTCTTTGAATATCTGCTCTCAGGCCATACCTAAACTTAGATAGGGTGACTTCCTCAGACTAAACGATATTACACCTCATGGTATACTCTTGGAATGTAGCAATGTATTCATTCATAGTTTTACTACCCTGAATTAATCCCTGCCACTGGTCCAATAGGCTCTGTTCATACGATGTGGGGACATAATTGGACCTAAGTCTAGCCTTCATGGCATGCCAGGTGACTATGGGATGCTACATTGCTAGATGTCAATCTTGTCTTGTAGGTTTTTATAAATCAATTAGATTAATTTCATAAGTCAATTTGAAGGTTGGTCCAGATTGACAGTTTAAGTTAGCCCGATTTGACCTGTTCAGATAGTCGGATACATAATCGGGCTAAATCAAAAACCTACTGCTGGCTAGATGAGGAACCCAGAGGGTCACACATAATAGAGAATTAATTGAAGAAATTGAAAATATTTTTATTAGGATTTTTGGATCCTAATTGGTTGGCCAAGATCGCATACTAGCATATGTAGGCTAACCCGAGCTCTTGACTTAATCTGTTTAGGTCCATTTGCTTGCTGATTAGGCTAATAAATTTAAGTTGGATTTAAATTAACATTAGCCATGTGTTGGACAGCCTATCTAGAGTTTAATCTAAATTTATGGGATTTTTCTAGATTTTTTATGATGATCAAATTCGAATTGGATTCGAATTTCAGCCTGATTTGGTTAGTTTGGGTTGACTTGGTTAGTCTGGGTTGACCCGGGGCCTTAGTCCTTTTTTGAACCATTTTATTTCAAATTTAAATGAGTTTAATTTATTAAATATTATTTAAATTTATTAATAAAATAATTTAATAAATTAAATATTTAATATGTACTTGGTGGGGTTTGAACCGAAGACCCCTTGGACCCTTGGCGTCCCCTTGGGTCTCCACCCTTTCTTCATGCCCCTTGGATGGCGTCCTTTCTCTCCATCCAACGCCTCTCATTGCTGCCCCTTCATTTTTATTTAAAGGGGGCAGCAGATGGGATTCTGAGAACAGAAAGAAAAAGAAAGAGAAAACAGAGAGCCCGTAAGCCCTCCTTCTCCCTTGTTCTTCTCCCCTTGTCTTAATATCACTATCATATTAAGACAAGGACCTAAGTTGAGATAGAGAAAGGCTATTAGAGTGTGTAGAGGCTTGTTAGAAAGCTTTTAGAAAGCTTTTGAAGAGGAGAAAGTCCAAAGAGGCATTAAAAGGCTGCATATGATAAAAAGGCTGCCATAAAGGTTCTAGCAAGCAAATAGGAGTGCTTCTTCGAATTGATTCTCGTGTGGATCACCTTTGAAGGCATACACTTGTGTGCCTCTTGGAGATTATTGGATTTATAAATTCAGGTATTTTTCTTACTCCTTTTATTTTAGATTTTAATTGATTTACTTTTTGAACTGCATAAAGGCGATCTTGGAAATTAGGGTTTTTGGCGATGTTTGTTTTTCAAAATGATTAAAGTTTATGAAAAGCATGCCTTCAAGCATCCCAAAATTTCCATCAGTGGTATCAGAGCCTTCTTCATGCATTCAAGAAGAAATTAAATTAATCTATTATGAATGATTAAATTGTTAGATCATTATATGTTTATAGCAAAATAGTAAGTTATGTTTAACCTAATTGGCATGATATGCATAATGTAATGATATGACTATATTACATTCATAAAATGGTTATTATTATGATTGTTAAAATAAGTAAATCATTATGTTCTGATGCATAATTAGCAATATATGTTATACATAATTGACTATTATACTTTATATAATGCAATGTCCTAGTAACTACTTAGGATTGGGTTAGTCACCATAGCCATTTGGTCATAAGAGCCAAGTAGGTTTTTTAAAGGCCCTTTCTTTCCATTCAATGGGATCTCCTATGATATGTAGGGATTCCGATGTGATCTTATCCCATGAACAAGTAATGAGAACGGATGATTATTATTATTTTTTTAATCATATGCTTTTGTGATGCATATTAGGGCTAATATGCGTATTAGTTGATATGATGAGATGAAGTATGTACTGATTGATTGTATGCCACAAGATTAGGGTTTCACTATAACCCTAATTAATTTAAAAATATATTTAGAAGTATTAGTTGTCATTATGTTGTAAGATTAATGACACACTATGCACATAAATGGATATGTGATACTTAGAAACATAAGGATGTGCTCGAGACGATAAAAGCCCTCCTAAAAAATTATCATGAAGCAAATCCTTTTTAGGGATTAATTGATCGATTGGTGTCTAAGAAAAGTGGTTCTGGGAAGGTAAAGAGAATGTGGTTTTTTAATTAGTTCCGTTACTTACCTGGCCAAATTTATTTGGTATCTAAGGCAAGAACGGGGGACTCCCACACCTCTTCCACTTGCTGGCCAATTCAATTAATTTAAGCCTTAGAATTGGAAATCCTAATTGGTTATAAATGCACTACAAAAATGCCTTCCTTGATACAAAGCCAAAATTATATCAAAACTATAGTAGGCTTGTTGAGCAAACTCAAGGCTTACTATTAGGGTTTGATATAAAAATTTGACTTGGTGCATATTTTTCTTTATAGCATGCTTGTTAATGTTACTTTGTTGAGCAAACTCAAGGGTGACATTATTCAATCATGACTATATAGAATGAAGGGTCTGACTAAACTAAGACATTATTGTTTGTTGTACAAACACAATGCTATAAGTGTCTTAGAGGCAAGTGTAATTGATGAAATTGGAAAGGGAATTTCCTACCCTTGAACTTATAAATGTTTGTTGAGCAAACTCAAGGCATTTATAAGGAATTGGGATCTCAACCGCACTAAAGAAATCGGATATTGGTTTCTCGTTTAACATAGTAGAGGGTTATGGTATTCGAAGAAAATAGTGGGAGACACAATTAGATTCAAAGTCCTTGTCAATTGTGATTATCATTTTTGAGTGGTCTACTCATATATTGTTCTTGTTTGTTTGTAGACAATTAAATGGTTTCATCATTATCACTGCGGGCATTTTGGATGCTAATAAACTAATCGGACCAAATTATATCAATTGGTTGAGGAACCTGAGGATTGTATTAGCTCAGGAGAAAATTTCCTACATTCTTGATTCTCCGGATCCAGATCCGATCGAAGAAGATGCTTCAGAGGAGGAAAGGGCCACATTAAGGATGTGGCAGAATGATAATATGACTGTCAAGTGCATCATGTTGGCCTCAATGAGCAATGAGCTCCAGAGGCAACATGAAAAGATGGAACCTCAGTCCATACTTCTCAACTTAAAAGAGTTGTATGGAGAGCATAGTAGGACTGCAAAATATGAGATATCTAAGCAGTTGTTTCATGCACATATGAGTGACGGCTCGCCTGTTCAGGTTCATGTCCTAAAGATGATTGACTTAATCACCCATTAGGTCAATTAGGCTTCGTCATGGACGAGCAGCTAAATCAGGATCTGATCTTGCAGTTACTCCCAGATTTCTTCTCATAATTTGTCATGAACTACCACATGAATAAATTGAATCTTACATTACCAGAGCTACTTAACATGCTTAAGACTGCTGAGAGCCATTTTAAGGGAGAAAAGGCTCATCTTCTTCTGATCGATGGGAAGAAGAAAGAGGTAATGAAGAAGGGCTTAAAAAGAAAATTAATCCCTAAAAGGAGCATCAAGAAGAAGAAGAAGGCAAAGAAGTCTTCAGATGATGGATCTTGTTTCTTCTGCGGTAAGAAGGGACATTGGAAGAAGAATTGTAAGAAGTACCTGGCAAGTTTGAAACAGGATACTGATAAAGCATCAAAAGGTTTTTTAATGATACAAACAAACTTATCATTGAGTTCTTCAACTTCTGATTCATGGGTATTGGATACCGCATGTGGGGCTCACATATGCAAATCTTTGCAGGGGCTTCACAAAATTAGAAGGTTGGAGAAAGGTGACTTCAAGCTTTATGGCGCGAGTGGAGAGACCATCCATGTAGAAGCTGTTGGAACCTACTTGTTATTATTGCCTACAGGAAAAATACTTGAATTAAAAGATTATTATTTTATTTCGAATGTAGTTAGAAATATTATTTTTGTACCGTTGTTATTAAAACAAGGTTATGAAATAAAAGTTGAGAGCAATGGATGCTCTATATCTTATTCAAATGACTTCTTTGGAATGGGAAAATTTGTGAATGGTCTTTTAACTCTATCACTCAATGATAATGTGTAGCTTGTTGAAAACAAAAGGAGAAAAAGAGATGATGATACCAATGAAATATTCCTTTGGCATTGCCGATTAGGTCATATAAGTGAGTCAAGGATTAAGAAGTTATACAAAGAAGATTTCTTTGGACCTTATGATTTTCAATCATTAGAAACTTATGAATCTTGCTCATGGGAAAAATGACCAAGTCTCCATTTACTGGACATGGAGAAAGGGCAACTAAGTTATTAGGGTTAATACATTCAGATGTATGTGGACCCATGTCAACTCAAGCTATAGGAGGATACTCTTATTTCATCACATTTATAGATGATCTATCAAGGTTCGGATATGTGTATATTATGAAACATAAATTTGAATCCTTTGAAAAGTTTAAAGAGTATCAAAATATGGTTGAGAAACAAATTGGAAAAAGTATTAAAATCCTTTGATCTGATCGAGGAGGTGAATACTTATCCAACAAGTTTCTTAATCATCTTAAGGATAATGGTATTCTCTCTGAATGGACACCTCCATATACACCATAATTAAATGGTGTAGCTAAAAAGAGTAACCATTCCTTGTTTGATATGGTACGGTCCATGATGTGCTTCACGGATCTTTCAGTATCCTTCTGGGGTTATGCCCTAGAAACTGCTGCATATGTAAAAAATAGGGTACCATCAAAATTAGTTCCTAGCACACCATATGAATTATGGAATGGCAGAAAGCCAAGTCTTAAACATCTTAAAATTTGGGGTTGCCCAGCTTATGTTAAAAAGGAATTTGTACATAAGCTAAAAGCTAGGGCTAAAAAATGTAGGTTCATTGGTTATTCTCAAAAAGGTATTGGATACCTTTTCTATCATCCTACTGAACAAAAGGTATTTGTTAGTAGGCATGCTGTCTTTTTGGAAAAGGAATTTATTCAAGAAGAAAGTAATGGTAGAATAATTGAATTAAGTGAAATTCAAAATAAACAAACTAAAGTTCCTCAATCAGAAGTACAAATTGATAAGGTACAACCACAACATACACCTCCTCTTTGTAGGTCAGAAAGAGTGCGGGAAGCACCTCTTAGATATGGTTTTATGATTGAAAACAATAATGAAGCCAACGTCATTGAAAATGATGATCCACTGACCTATATGGAAGCAGTCGAGAGTACGGAATCTGACAAATGGCTTAATGCCATGAAATCCGAGATGGACTCCATGTATGACAACCAGGTTTGGATCTTGGTTGACCCACCTGAGGGAATTGTCCCAATAGGGTGCAAATGGATATTCAAAAGAAAGATTGGAGCAGATGTGCAAATAGAAACCTACAAGGCTAGGTTAGTGGCAAAAGGTTTCAAGAAAAAACATGGTATTGACTATGATGAAACTTTTTCGCCAGTTGTCATGCTCAAGTCTATTAGGATTATGCTTGCTATTGCTGCATACTATGATTATGAAATATGGCAAATGGATGTTAAGACTGCATTCCTTAATGGAAATCTTGAGGAAGAAGTCTATATGTCACAGCCAGAGGGGTTTGTCTCAAGTGGAAGACCAAACCAAGTATGCAAACTTAGAAAATCTATTTATGGATTAAAGCAAGCATCGAGGAGTTGGAACATTTGTTTTGATGAAACTATTAAGGAATTTGATTTCATCAAGAATACGGATGAACCATGTGTATATAAGAAAATAAGTGGGAGTCATTGTCTTCTTAGTCTTGTATGTGGATGACATACTTATCATTGAAAATGATATTCCAATGATGCAATCAGTCAAGACTTGGTTGTCAAAATAGTTTTCCATGAAGGATTTGGGAGAAGCATCCTATATTTTAGGAATAAAGATCTATAAAGATAGATTTAAGAGGATGCTAGGGTTATTCCAATCCAGGTACATAGACTTAATATTGAAGAGATTCAATATGGAGGGAAGTAAGAAAGGTTATTTGCCCATGAGTCAGGGCATACACCTATCTAAAAGGATGTCTCCTAAGACTCCAGAAGAAAGAGATAGGATAAATAAGATTCCTTATGCTTCGGTAGTAGGATCAATTATGTATGCAATGTTATGTACCAACCTAATGTTGCTTATGCTTTGGGCATAGTAAGCAGATTTCAGGCTGATCCAGGGGAGGATCATTGGAAGGCAATAAAAAATATTCTTAAGTACCTGAGAAGGACTAAAGATATTTTTCTCATATATGGAGGATCAGACTTAAAACTAGAAGGCTACACAGATTCTAGTTTTCAATCTGATCCATGACAGTAAGTCTATATCAGGGTATGTCTACACTCTGAATGGAGGAGCAGTGAGTTGGAAAAGTACCAAGCAGCCAACTGTAGCTGATTCAGTCACTGAGGCAGAGTACATAGCTGCAAGTGAAGCCGCTAAGGAAGCTGTCTGGATGAAGAAGTTCATCACCGAATTAGACGTAGTTCCTACTATACAACAGCCGGTGCCATTATATTGCGATAACACTGGAGCTGTGGCACAAGCGAAGGAACCAAGGTCTCACCATAAATCCAAGCACATCCTGAGATGCTTCCACCTCGTTCGAGACATCATTGAAAGACATGATGTGGTGATAGAACGAGTTGAAACAAAGAACAACATAGCAGACCCATTCACTAAGGCCCTTCCACTACAGCAGTTAGATCGCCATCTTGATTGTATGGGTATTAAATACAAGGGCGATTGGCTTTAGTGCAAGTGGGAGATTGAAAGAATTATGCCCTGAAAGCCAATCACATTTGTTGTATCAGTGGCAAAATTTATAATTTCTCTCAACTCAAGAATGATAATAGAGGTAATTTTATAATTCATCATATGTTGTGTCTTATATTTTTTATGATGAACCCCATAGAATAGGCAATGTTTTTAGGGTTACAAAGATAACAGTGAGACCTAAAACCTATAAACCCTAATCTAGAATATTCCTAGTCATAGGATCATCGATTTGGGGATCGATGAATCTGGATAGACTAGCACATCTTATGTATGCTCGATTGTGAGGGTGGTTGGTCTCACGACCACTTGTGTAGGGACACTAATACAAAGATGTGGGTGCTTATTAGTTATGAGTTCACTGAATTGATCCGACAGGAGAACATCAAATGGAAGTTTTACTTACTTGTCATAATAGATTGTTCTCTAAGTGGGAGTTGTGCAAGTAATCCTTAGACTTGAGACCACCATAGTATCTTGTGCACATGAATCCATATTTTGGTTCATATCCATTCATAACAAAAGGTTATGTACGGGGTGATGCTAGATATGAAGGATTGTGTATGAAGGTAATGAGTAGGTCAACAAGGAATCGATGACTCCTAGTAAGAGGAGTATTTATCCCAAGTAATCTCATCAAATGTTGACTCAGAAAATCTTTGATCAAAGTATGATGAAATTAGAAAAGGATTTCTTATTTATCATCGGTTGAGTCTTCATTAATGATTAGAGATTCAAATGGATTAAGTATGAGGGTTTGACATTTATCCATGCCCATCACTTAATCGGGATAAAGAAATATCAAAGGATTGAATTGTACAATAACTTGCCACTAAAGGGTATTTTGGTAATTTCTATCAAAATTTTCATCTTCTGGGTAGGCATGACACATTGCTAGATGTCAATCTTGTCTTGTAGGTTTTTATAAATCAATTAGATTGATTTCATAAGTCTATTTGAAGGTTGGTCCAGATTGACAGTTTAAGTTAGCCCGATTTGACCTGTTCAGATAGTTGGATACATAATCGGGCTAAATCAAAAACCTACTGCTGGCTAGATGAGGAACCCAGAGGGTCACACACAATAGAGAATTAATTGAAGAAGTTGAAAATATTTTTATTAGGATTTTTGGATCCTAATTGGTTGGCCAAGATCGCATACTAGCATATATGGCTAACCCGAGCTCCTGACTTAATCTATTTAGGTTCATTTGCTTGCTGATTAGGCTAATAAATTTAAGTTGGATTTAAATTAACATTAGCCATGTGTTGGGCAGCCTATCTAGAGTTTAATATAAATTTATGGGATTTTTTTAGATTTTTTATGATGATCAAATTCGAATTGGATTTGAATTTTAGCCTGATTTGGTTAGTTTGGGTTGACTTGGTTAGTCTGGGTTGACCCGAGGCCTTAGTTCTTTTTTGAACCATTTTATTTGAATTTAAATGAGTTTAATTTATTAAATATTATTTAAATTCATTAATAAATAATTTAATAAATTAAATATTTAATATGTACTTGGTGGGGTTTCAACCGAAGACCCCTTGGACCCTTGGTGCCCCCTCGGAGCGGATAGAAGCGCTCCTCACGTAAAACGTCTCCACCCTTTCTTCATGCCCCTTGGATGGCGCCCTTTCTCTCCATCCAACGCCTTTCATTGCTGCCCGTTCATTTCTATTTAAAGGGGGCAACAGATGGGATTTTGAGAACGGAAAGAAAAAGAAAGAGAAAATAGAGAGCCCGTAAGCCCTCCTTCACCCCTGTTCTTCTCCCCTTGTCTTAATGTCACTATCATATTAAGACAAGGCCCTAAGTTGAGATAGAGAAAGGCTATTAGAGTGTGTAGAGGCTTGTTGGAAAGCTTTTAGAAAGCTTTTGAAGAAGAGAAAATCCAAAGAGGCATTAAAAGGCTGCATATGATAAAAAGGCTGTCAGGAAGGTTCTAGCAAGCAAATAGGAGTGCTTCTTCGAATTGATTCTCGTGTGGATCACCTTTGGAGGGCATACACTTGTGTGCCTCTTGGAGATTATTAGATTTAGCAATCCAGGTATTTTTCTTACTCCTTTTATTTTAGATTTTAATTGATTTACTTTTGAACTGCATAAAGGCGATCTTGGAAATTAGGGTTTTTGGCGATGTTTATTTTTCAAAATGATTAAAGTTTATGAAAAGCATGCTTTCAAGCATCCCAAAATTTCCATCATTATAGACTTATGACAAAGCCGTATATGGCTTGGCAATGCTTGATACTCAAGATAATGCCATACAGAAAAGATGTAACTAAAGAAAATTACAACATCCAAACTGGAACAAGATAAAACATGTTGTAATCTCTTAATGACCACTATAAAATAACATATAAGCAAGCACTGAAAAAAGTTCTCTTTTACTTTTTTATCTGACTCAAAAATCCATAACTACTTTTTAGCATCCATTGTTTAGCTTACAAACTCAAACTAATAAAACTGTATCGAGAGATGATAAACAAGAATTACAGATGCAAAAACAAAACTGAATTGAATCATAATAGACAAGTCCAAAACCAACATTGGTTGAGAATAAGAATCCTATTTCATGGTGTGTGATGCTATCAACAAGAACTGATTTAAATCGTTTCTTAGGATCTTCCAACCAGAATAGTTAAGATGTTCATAACCTAATGGTGAAGCTTGTAACCAAGGCATTAAGGCTTCTTTGGTTCTTCACATGCCTATGCTATTTATCAACTTCACCAATTTATCCTCTTCTTAACAAACTAAATGCAAGCTAGACAGCCAAACAGCTGACACCTGCGCTTCACTTACACCATTCAACTAGCAGTGGTAGAGTGGCTAAAATATCTTTAAAGAAATAGACAATTACTTAAATATTAAAAGTTTGATGTTCTATATCACTTCAACTAATAATTACGTAACAATTACTCAGAACTTAACAATGATGAAAAAGGGCTCTAAACTCACCTTCTTTGTTTGGCAAATATAGAAGTATATGACCAGGGAAGAGATAAAGGTTTACTAAAAGTTCTTGCAAGTTTTCTCAGATTCCCCGTCACATTGGAAAACCATAGTGACATGATAAATCACCTCTTCCAAAATCCAATAACATAGGAAGCAATCTTCAAGAAAGTAATTAAAAATGCTTCATAATTGTCTAAAAGGTGTGGACATATCATTCTTCAAAATAAAACTAATGCATGATGGACTCTATTTTCTCAATGTTCCACATTATAACTCTTGAACCATCTAGGAAAGAATTCCCATTCCAATATAGTCAGACAGGCATCAAACAAAAGTTAATTTTAATTGGTGCACCAATATATTATTGTAGATTAATTGACATTTCTTGGGCAATGATTCTCATTGAGATGTATATTATCTAAATATCTTTCTCACAAACAAGCAAATTATATTTCTTGGGCAATGATTCTCATTGAGATGTATATTATCTAAATATCTTTCTCACAAACAAGCAAATTATTTCATAGGAGTATGCACCGAAAGGTAATTTCCATGGAAAGAAGGCACTCTAGCCTCTTTTGAATTAGAAATTTCCAAGGCAAGTCCTTTTGATGATTTGACAGTGGAGAAGTGATATAATTATGGATCTAACTTTGAGAATTGCAATTGTTAGAAACTAATTTTGCTTCACAATCTATTCAATCTAAGAATCAAGGCCATATTACTTGTTATATTGAAACATAATAATAAATATTGACAAATCAAATAATTTTCTCAATAAATTTACTTACAATGAAAGTCCTAGCAATTTCTAGTGAAAAGAAAACTAGTCCATAGCTATTAGAAAATATTTTTTTCTTTTTGCGAAACCTCTTTCCTAGAAATTTCTAGAAAATTTATTCTAAAAATTTAAATGCACAAATAACTTAAAATCAAAATAAGATAAGAATCATATCTGGACCAAGGCGTGTTAGACACTACCCTAAGGACTAGTTTTTGCCCCTTCGTATAGGTTGAAGGTGATATATTCCGAAGGTACAATGATCTGGCTCGATCCAAACCTTCTACCATGAGCACGATCATGTGGAGATTCAACCCAATGACTCCTTCAAATGCCCAAGGAAACGATCAACAATAACAACAAAAAATAATATAATAAAGGAAAAAAAAATTTGAGCAGATTCAGGCCTAATTGATCCATTCCTCAATCCTAAATCCTTAATCCTATTTATAGGCTTAGCCCAGAAAAGCTCCAACGACTTAGCCCATAATGGCCTTAAAGGTCTGATAGCCGTTAGCCCCAAATTACATCGAAAACGGCTTAAAAAATGAAGAAAAAGTTTTCCTACACCGCTTCCGGTGCAGAAAGCAAGCACCGGATGCACCCATTGGCCGCGCGCCCATTGGGCCATGGCACTTGTGCCCGCACAGGCGCGTGACCAATAGCCATGTCCAGTGCATGCATTCGTGCACCGGGGCGGTGCACAAAGCCGTTCCCAAAAATGAATTGTTTGGGCCATTTCTAGACGTTCACAAACATTGGCCCTCGTTAGCATTCACACAACGCTCGCCTCGTGAGCGTTGCATCGCTCACACGAGCGAGTCCACGTCCGCGAGCTTTCCGCTCACGGGCGTTCCGCTCACGGGTGTTCCCCTTTTTTTAAAAAAAAAACTTTTTTCCAACATATATAAGCTAATTTTTTTAGAGAAAGGAAACAACAATCTAAATTTAAGCTTGCATATGTTACAAGTACAGGCTATAATAAGCCAATCATAATTTACTTACATCAATTGCTGAGAGGGGGAAAAAGACTTGCAAATAACTCGTAGTGGTAGTATCAAGTCTTTAAAAGCTTAAGATGAGCTTTTGACAAGACAATGCCAGCTCTTCTCTCTTCAAAAGAGTACTCCACTTCGTTGGGCATGTCTACTACCTTCATTTGGCTCTTGGAAGTACCGAAATTCTCTTTAGCATTTTTTGATATGCGCTTTGTGGGTGTGGATGGCATGCTTCTCCCTGATACTAATGGAGCAAAGGGCTCATAGGGCATGGTTGCAGCATCCAGGTCTCTCCTGACCACAAGCATTCAGGTGACACTGTCAAGTAAAACAATACACTTGATAATTCTGAACAACCACATTTACAAAACAAATGCTGAAGGACAGTAGATTCTAACTAGCAGATAATCCAGTCCCATCATCAGAATTCCTGAGTGAATGTGAGAACTTTGTGGACCATGGCGAGTCTAATTGTGAAGTAGCTCCTAGTGTGGATGGTCTTCTACTTGGACCTGCAGATAGAGTCCTAGTTACCCATTTTATATTTTTCAAAGGGCTCGGCTTGAAGCCAAAAACTGTTGCTTGCTCTGCAACAAGCTGACCCTGAGGGATCTCCTCTGATCCTGCAGCAAAATTATGTTACAAATGAGAGCCAAGCAGTGAGGATCCTATTTGAGTTTGATATTTGTGATGACAAGGGAATACAGTGTCTTTTTTGCTCTCGATCTTTCTCCTGCCTCATAGTGGTGTAGTTTTCCAACATTGACAAAAGTCCAACCTGTTAAGCAGTAGAGAAAAGAAAGAGAATGAATGATAAGTTTGGAATCATTTGTCAAATTGAACCAAGATTCAAATGTACAACTACTAGAAGTTCTTACACCATCATATTTAAACTTGGTGTCAATCTCTTTCTCCCAAGCTGCAGTTTTGGCCGACAATGTCTCAACCATTGCTACTTCAAAGAGAAACAACAAATAGGAGCCTGAACTTTTGGCGTTCAAGAAATGAAATTTCTCCAAAATTGTCATAGCTAAAACCATAATTCCAAACCTGGAATTTTGCTGACTATTGCGCGAGCTTTTTCACCATGCTTCAGTGTAAGATGAGTACCTTTTCTAGCAGTATAATGGTTCTCATCCTGGATAATCCATGGAGAAATGAACATAACTACTTGGAACATATAGTGGATAAATTTTTAGTTAAAAAAATAGGTGGGATATTCAACCCTATTATACTCCTCCAGCCAGGACTCTTCTTCACAAGCTGCCTGCAGCCATTTTTCAACTCTTTCAAGAATTTTTTTCCTGCTGAATGTCTGTTCTTTAGCAGCTGATATTTGAAATTCAATCTGGCCAAGGACCAAAGAGGGGTGACCAGCACCTGCAATAGAAAAGATGGGAGCAAGTTCAAAGAAGAAGATTATGAGGATATGGAGAACATATTTAAAATGAAAATAGGAACAAAACCATATATTTTCCAAGGATTATTTCAGATTA
Source organism: Calamus simplicifolius (assembly GCA_900491605.1). NCBI lineage: Eukaryota > Viridiplantae > Streptophyta > Magnoliopsida > Arecales > Arecaceae > Calamus > Calamus simplicifolius. The sequence goes on along the minus strand of UESW01003128.1, from coordinate 37,599 downwards.
ATGCCAGTCTTAACAGCTTGATATGCACATTCTGTTTCACTATCTTCTTCTGCTACTAAATGCAACCGCCTACAAAGCTCTTCTAGCTCACTCTTTTTCTTAAGGACGAGTTCTTTCATTTTGCTATTTTTCAGCTCTTCAAGTCTCAAAACTTCTGTTTCAACTGCATTTTAATTCATTCCTGCTTTCATTCTTACAGTCCACTAAATAATATTGCCACTGAGAATATAAAAGATGATAATCTGTTTACTTGAAATTACTGATTCATATGCTTGATAAAGTCCACAGAAAGAGCACCAAGCTCCGTTATTTCATGTTCTAAAGCAGCTATATTACATGTTACATTCTGAAAACTTTGTTGCTCTGCAATTGGTGTGTCCAAGTTCCATAGCACCAGCATAATACTTGCAAGATCTTGAAGCTGTTGCAGCTTATATTTTTAAATAACAAAATGTTTTTTTTTTTAAATGACAACTTCTAGTCTAAATTAATTACTTTTTCCTTTCTTTGCCTCTTAATCTCTTGCAATCTCTAGACTGCAGAAGTCAACCTTTCAATAGTATCATCACTAGTTTTTTTTAGCATCCGCCAGTTTCTTTCAAATTGGGATCTACCTTACTAACCATTTGCTTGAAATCTATACTGAGCACCAAACATAGTGAATTCAAAGTATTTAGGTGGTCCATGACTTTTTCTAGGCAGTTGGCCTATGGCAGTAGAAATTAAGCAAAATAAGTTTCAAGAAAATAATGAACAAAAGTAAAGCTCTATGGAACTGATAACTATATAAATATAATTAATTCCAACAAATGAGCTCTGACCTTCTCCTCTTGAAGTATCTGTAACTGCATATGTAATTCCTCAAGCCTTCTTACAAATATAGGGCTGACTCATCCATAGACAATGTGGATAAATCATACCCAGTTGGTCTGATCTCACTTAATATCTCCGATATCTTCTCTACAACTTCAAGAATTTGATTATTCCTATCATTCTTCCTCTTTTTCATCTCCTCTAGCTGTGCAATAATGGCCTTGAGCTCTTCCTTTAAGCTCCCAGCATTTTGTTTCCACGGACAATATATATACAACCCCAAGCACTACTAGAGGCTGGGGTTTTGGCGCAGAAAAAATCGAGCGACCGCCAAGGGGCGGTCGCAGAAGCCATCTTTAGCGACCGCTTGAGGGCGGTCGCTAAAGGTGGTCGCGAAAAGTTAAAAAAAAAAATGGATGTCCACCGTTTCAAGACCACCTTTAGCGACCGCCCTCAAGAGGTCGCTAAAGGTGGTCGCGAAAGTTAAAAAAAAAACCCGTTTCAAGACCTCCTTTAGCGACCGCTTGAGGGCGGTCGCTAAAGGTGGTCGCGAAAAGTTAAAAAAAAAATGGATGTCCACCGTTTCATTTAATCATCAGTCGATGCTCTAATCCCACGCCGCAAGGTCTTCTTCCTGAAACCCTCGCTCCCACGCCCGCAAGGTCTTCTTCCTGAAACCCTCGCTCCCACGCCGCAAATCTGATACTCCGTCGACCCCCGCGAGCTCCTCTCCGCCGTCAACCCCGGACGCCGAAACCCTCCCCCGCCACCTTTAAAACTCCACCGCATAGAAGCAAAAACAAATCCGGGTAAGCTCCCTTTCCCTGTTATGGTTTTATTGCTCTCCCTTTAGAAGATTTTGTTAGTGTTTTTCGAGGGCCTCCCTTTTCCGCTGAAGATTTTGTTTGTTTTGCTCCTCTCCGCTGAATTTTCCCTGGTATTAATCTTCCCCTCGATTCGAAGTTCTGTTCGCCCCGGCGTCTGGAAAATTCTCCGGTCGCTGTTATAGATTTGCGCCCGAGGATTTCTGGTTGAAGGTAATAATCTCCTCTTTTTGGAATTCTTTGATTGGTTGTATTATTTGATTTATCAACTAGTTATTTTCCCCAATATTTTCTTGCTTGGAACCCTTAAAAGTTACGATTTTTAATCAAAATTTGAGATTATTCCTATTCTCTAATTCGAATTACTTATGTGCGGATCTGTTTGTGTTACTTTGGTTGTTTTGTTTCTGATTCTGCTCACTCGGGTTTGTTGGGTCGGAGGCTGAGGTTCTGATTTGTTTCAATTGATCCATGCGAGTTTTCGTCGATGAAACAATCTCTTTTATTTAATAAGAGATGGATCATCTTATTGGAATTTGAATTATCAGAAATTAAGGTTCCTTGAGTTACCCCTTTCATAATTATGGGTGGACGTGTTTAGAGGAAGAAGCTATCATCTTTTTGTGTCAAGCTTTTTTAAATTCCATTAGGTTGTAAACAGTATGGAATAAAAGGATTTGGTTAAGCTTCGAAACTTTTTCTTTTTTAAAATGGAAGTTAAGCTTTGAAACTTATCTGATGTTTTGTATTGTTCCTGCACATAGAATGAGTGAAAGGAAAAAGTGACCTGCATTTGCTATTTGATTTGGTTCATCTCAATATGATTTATAAACACATTCATTAGAATTGTTTATTTTATAATTTAGTAACTGAATTCGATTTATTTGGCTATAGATGCTACTGTTTGTTGGATGCACTCTCTTGACAACTCTAAGATGGTAAAACATCATTTGATGCTAACTAAAGATACCTTTTCTGGGGGACTGCCTGAATGTTTCAGGCTGTTGGGAAGTTCAGACATTGAGAAGCATGTGATTTTTATTAATTAATGCTATCTTTTGATTGCTTTATTGAATTCATTGATAGATGCAAATGAGAAAAGAAGATTTTCAGTGGTGAGGAAAAGTTTATGAATATCCTTTTTCTTGACATGTTTGATGGTACTTGATAGTTGAAGTTCCTCCCTTACTGTTTAAATGTGTTCTTCAGGGTTTTCCCTCTTGGATTCTAGAAATATCCATGATCATCTTTGTTAGTTTCTATTTTTTTTATAAAAAAAATGCTGATTATACGTTTTACTAATCTTATGAAGTATGTTATCAATGCATCTTGATTGATATAAATACAGTCCTTGAAGTTTTTTATTTTGAAAATGACTGAATTGTTCTTGCATTTGAGCAACAGAGACAACTGTCTGTCCTCAGCTAATTTGGTTTTTTTTGGTGTCATTGTTGCAATATCTTATATGTGGCAGCTCAAACATTTTCTTTTTGTGGCCATTAATTAGTTCGGTGAATTAATGTGTGTGGTGGTGGTGGGCGGAGCAATAAATCAAATATTGATGATTAGTAGATTATGATAATGTGCATGTGGCTTTAGGTGGTGTTACTTCCCTTTGAGAAAATTATTGGCAAAATAATGGGAGCATGAGTTCTTTGTCCTTATTGTTGTGTTTGGTTGCTTCTCTAAGTTGTTTTTATTTTATTTCCCTCTCTTTTTCTTTTTCCCTGATGCCCAAATTGTGGTGTTTGAATACCCGGTCACCGAGGCATGAAGACATGTTGAGTAAAGCTTATCTTGTCCTTATTGTTTCTTGTCAAATTTGCAACTGTGTTTTTAGTCTTGATACTGTTGCTCGGATAAATTTATTTAGATTGAGGGTATTTTTGATGAAGACGATGCTACCCTGAGAACTTTTTTTGAGCTCTGGGAACTTGAATTTGATAAAAAAAAAATTTCACTGTTTTGAGTTAATTTGGATAATGAAAGCTTGATCAAAATATTAGCTCTGATGGTTGATGCTATTGGCAGATTAGCTATGCTTAATTACTTTGCTGCCTGCAGTTTTTGAGGGAATTTTTTTTAATTGCCCGAGAAAAATGTGATGTTTATTAAATTATCTATACCAATTCTGACCTCCAAGATGCTGCTAATGGTATTGATGTTAACCTTTGATCAAGGGTCGGTTGATGATTGTTATTTTCATAGCTATCAAGAAGGTCCTAATGTGATCTAGAAGGAATGGATGGTCGTGGTATCAGTAGCATTGCTTTGCTGTTGACCGCATTTCATTTTGGGCCCAGAACACAAAAACACATGTCAAACATGCCAAGCAGATTGGCCATGCATTCGTGCCACCACACATATGCCCAATGAATTTTGTTAGACATCGTTTGCATGAGAGTATGTATTCGTGATCAATCCATACATTCGATGCATACTTTCTACATCATCTTTCGATACAGTAAATCTTTTTCATCTTTGCTATAGATGGTGCATGCTTGTTAGTTTTTCCATGCAGCCATTACGTGCTAACTAGTCTTTTGGTTAATTTTATTCTTTTAACGCATCTGTAACTTTTTTTAAGGAACTCTCAGCCCGTTACCATAGAACTTTTTCAAGCTTTTCCCAGAGTTCCTTGGGAGTATTATTGTTAAAGTGCCTCTCTGGGCCTTCCTATTTCCACCATTCTCCAGAGTCCTGGCTGCTCAGTATCCACGCCAGCTCTTTTATTTTCAAAGAAACAAAACTGGCATCTGATGCCCAACTGTTCTGCATGCCATATGAGTTTTTTACACCATAATTCAGGATGAGTACCTGGTTTTCAAGCTCCAGTGGACTCCCATGTGCTGTGCTCAGTACAGCTGCCAACTATTTCTGAAGTGTTGCTCAGTACCCTGGGCTAACAGAGCTTGTCCAGAGGCATCAATAGCCAAGGGTTATTTAATGGAAGAGTGTACTAATTTTTGTGCTGCATATCTTAATGATGTTGAAACTAAACTTGATAGGCCCTTACGGATTAATGATGGTCCTATTGGGGAGGGAACAGCATTTGATCTAGATAACATCGACTGGATTCAAGCTCATCGATACGTGTTGTTTAACACTCCATCAGTTGTGGCGTTGATTCAGTAAGTGAATGCTCATTCATATATTTAACTTGTTCGTGTTATGTCTAACTCAATCATGCTTGTCATTAACACATATTGTTATGCATTATAGGACACACATTGATGAGCTCAAACGGGACATGCCTCGTGCGACAGATAATCAAATTCAGCAGTCCCATTTTCAATCATTTCACGATTGGTTCAAGAATTATGTATGTATAGATATGGTTATATGTGTACATATGGTTGTATGTGCTTCAATTTGTTCTTATCATATTAGTTTTACATAGCTTTATTCAATGATTACTTTAATTTTGTAGGTGTACAATTTACGACGAGTGAGTGAAGGTACTTTGACTGATGAAATGAACCAACTGGCTGATGGTCCGTTTATAACGGCACGACGTTACACAACTTGTGATGTCAATGGGTTTCGATTTCGCATCAAAGAAGTAGATGAGAAACGAGCAACACAAAATAGTGGTCTAGGGTGTCCTTCTGTCGATGCAGGTTATTATTATGGCCAGTTGAAAGATATCATTGAAGTTATATACAGTCACGGATTAAAATTTTTGTTATTCAAGTGTGACTGGGTCGATCCAATCCGTGGGACTAAAGTTGACAAGTATCAATTTACGTTGGTAAATTTCAACAATTTGTTATATCGAGATGAGCGAGTAAGTAATGAACCCTACATATTGGCCAGCAAGCTGAGCAAGTTTACTATGTTATGGATCCCATGGATCCTAACTGGCAAGTTGCAGTTAAAATGTCAAGGAGGGGGGTGTATCAAATTGAAGATAATGAGCCAGATATTGATGCATTTGCTAAGCAAGTTCTTGACCAAAATGTAATATTTCAACGTGATGAGGATGTCAACTGGGTTAGAGAGACCGTTGAAGGAGATACTATCGACTTGCATGACCAGTGAACTGTTCTTATTTTCTTCTAAATTTTGCTTAAGAATATGTTTGACTTTTTGTTTACTAATGGTTTTAGTTATTACTTGCAATTTATTTATCTTATGATACGTTAAAAAGATATGTCTGGACGTAAGAGGAGAGAGCGTCCACACACGATGGACGAGTTTTTACATCATAGCCAGGCTCATTCGCCGACGAGGGACCCTAGTCGACGGATGCCTACGGACCATGATCTGCAGACACCTGCACCGGCACGATTTAGATCTCTCCAGTCCATGCCAGCAGGGCCTTCTCCATCTACAGTTGGTGCATCGACCTCCACACATACTGGTATAATTTTATTTTTATGTTTAACAATTATATAAAATAATTTTAGTTTTATTTAACTAATAAGTTTATTGTTTATAGCTTCTACTACGACGAGTTCATCTTCTAGTAGGGGTAGGGGCCCAGCTAGAGGGATTCCTTCATGGAATGCTGGTACCCGTTATGATGTGCAATTTGACGACACATTTCATCCAGTTGGAGAAGGGGATCGCCAGTTTATCAGCCAGTTGGGGCATATGGTTCGAGACCCACATAGATTTCCCCTGACTATGCTCGATTGGACTGCTTTTCCTCAGGATACGATAGATCGACTCTGGGGGGAGGTTAAGGTAAGCCGCTGAGTTCTATCTTAGCTTTAACGTTATTATACGATGTGTCAATTTAGTACACCTTGACTACTAAAATTTCTTGTCCTATGCAGGACAATTTGAGGTCATGTCCTGATGATTTTCGTCCAGTTTGCTTGGCGAAGTGTCGAAAGTTATGGAAAGACCACAAGAACAAGGTAAAGAAAGAGCATTGGGAGAAGAATATGGACGACCCAGACCTTCTTCAGCGAGTCCCAAGGGGCATTCTCCCCGCACAGTGGCCTGAGTTGGTCCGGTACTGGTCGAGTGAGAAGGCAAGGGTGAGTAGTTCAACCTATTTTTTTGTTAAATTCATATGAAACATTCGGTGTAAACTTATAAACACGACCCAAAATGAATGCAGGAAGAGGCAGATCGAAATTCTCAAAATCGCTCGATGCAGGGCCCTACTCACAAGCTTGGGACTCGACACGTTACGCAGATCCGGCACGAGGTAAACTGTCACGTTAGACCATACGTATTTTGATTGTTGACGTAGTTTGTATTCATATATGTAGATGACATGATTTATCCTTCGACAGTTACGTGAGCGGGGTGCACCCACCGACCGGATGTCTGTATGGATGGCGAGTCGCAGTCTCCACCATCCTGAGGTTGCAGCTCTTGTAGTAAGTATTTACCTTTACGCAATACTTTTTTTAACCTATTATGAGATTTATTGATTTACTATTCTAATTTGGTTGCTTTTTTGCACATAGGCCCAGTTTGAGGCTCGATTGGCCGAGCTGCCAGAGGAGGAGCGACAGGTAGTTGCTAGGCGGGATGAGATATTCCACACCATCATAGGCCAGGATGGGCACGGATACACACTTACATACGGCACGGGCATACCACGTTTGACTATCATGCAAGCGGAGTCATCCGGATGTAGTTCATCCCAGGGCTCACGCATGCGAACTGAGGAGGTGGCTGAGCTGATCCAGTCTCTTCACCAGCAAATGGATGCACGTGTCGAGGATCTTCGGGTAAGGATGCAGGTTGCGATGCAGGCCGAGGTGCAGGCTCAGGTACAGGAGTAGGTGCAGGCATTTAAGGAGGAGCTACATCATCGACTAGCTCAGAGTGGTATCCCTATAGCTGATGATTCAGATCCACCGATTCATACTCAGGTTCATAATTGAAGACATCTGTATTTAAATTTAATTTAATTATTTTTAAAATATATATTATTTATTTCTATTGTTAATCATATACTGTAATATTGTAGGCCCCAGACGCTGGCAGTGGTCACCAGGCGAGACATGAGTCAGTTGGTGAGGGCATGCTTGATCCAGTAGGCTCAAATGAACAAAATCGGGTATGAGTTTATGAATATGTTTTAAGTTTATTAATTTCTAAAATGCTGAAACTTGTTTCTTTGAAATGCCTTTGTAAAGATAATTGCAATTTGTTCTTCTTTAATTATATTTATTTTATTGACTAGTAAATTTAATTTTTTTTTCAGGTTGATTGACTGGTGCTGCATTGGGACAACTGTTTTTTTATGTTTTTTTCTTGAAAATTGTATTAGATTTTTTTTTTGGATTGTAAATTAAAGGCGTTGCAGATTTATTAATATAGATAAATTGTTTTTTTATTAGCTTATACTTTTATTGCGTGTGTACAATTTAATTTTAATATTTAGTTTATATAATTTTATAAAAAGGTATAGGTACCCAAACAAAAAAAATCCAATAACCAAAACAAAATGAATTAAAAAAATAATAAAATTCAGTATTAGCGACGCCTAGGCGGTCACTAATGGCTTAAAAGGATGCCTTTTCTCATTCAGAATAGAAATAAAAAATAAAAAAAAATCAAAAATATATGGTATTAGCGACCGCCTAGGCGGTCGCTAAAGGCCTTCAGGCGGTCGCTAATAGTCAGAAAATAAAAAATAAGAAAATTAAAAATATGTAGTATTAGCGACCGCCTAGGCGGTCGCTAAAGGCCCTCAGGCGGTCGCTAATAGTCAAAATAAAAAATTAAAAAATTAAAAATATGTATTCATATATGTAGATGACATGATTTATCCTTCGACAGTTACGTGAGCGGGGTGCACCCACCGACCGGATGTCTGTATGGATGGCGAGTCGCAGTCTCCACCATCCTGAGGTTGCAGCTCTTTAGTAAGTATTTACCTTTACGCAATACTTTTTTTAACCTATTATGAGATTTATTGATTTACTATTCTAATTTGGTTGCTTTTTTGCACATAGGCCCAGTTTGAGGCTCGATTGGCCGAGCTGCCAAGGAGGAGCGACAGGTAGTTGCTAGGCGGGATGAGATATTCCACACCATCATAGGCCAGGATGGGCACGGATACACACTTACATACGGCACGGGCATACCACGTTTGACTATCATGCAAGCGGAGTCATCCGGATGTAGTTCATCCCAGGGCTCACGCATGCGAACTAGGAGGTGGCTGAGCTGATCCAGTCTCTTCACCAGCAAATGGATGCATGTGTCGAGGATCTTCGGGTAAGGATGCAGGTTGCGATGCAGGCCGAGGTGCAGGCTCAGGTACAGGAGTAGGTGCAGGCATTTAAGGAGGAGCTACATCATCGACTAGCTCAGAGTGGTGTCCCTATAGCTGATGATTCAGATCCACCGATTCATACTCAGGTTCATAATTGAAGACATTTGTATTTAAATTTAATTTAATTATTTTTAAAATATATATTATTTATTTCTATTGTTAATCATATACTGTAATATTGTAGGCCCCAGACGCTGGCAGTGGTCACCAGGCGAGACATGAGTCAGTTGGTGAGGGCATGCTTGATCCAGTAGGCTCAAATGAACAAAATCGGGTATGAGTTTATGAATATGTTTTAAGTTTATTAATTTCTAAAATGCTGAAACTTGTTTCTTTGAAATGCCTTTGTAAAGATAATTGCAATTTGTTCTTCTTTAATTATATTTATATTTTATTGACTAGTAAATTTAATTTTTTTTCAGGTTGATTGACTGGTGCTGCATTGGGACAACTGTTTTCTTTATGTTTTTTTCTTGAAAATTGTATTAGATTTTTTTTTGGATTGTAAATTAAAGGCGTTGCAGATTTATTAATATAGATAAATTGTTTTTTTATTAGCTTATACTTTTATTGCGTGTGTACAATTTAATTTTAATATTTAGTTTATATAATTTTGTAAAACAGGTATAGGTACCCAAACAAAAAAATCCAATAACCAAAAACAAAATGAATTAAAAAAATAATAAAATTCAGTATTAGCGATCGCCTAGGCAGTCACTAATGGCTTAAAAGGATGCCTTTTCTCATTCAGAACAGAAAATAAAAAAAAAAAAAAAAAATCAAAAATATATGGATTGCCGCCTAGGCGGTCGCTAAAGGCCTTCAGGCGGTCGCTAATAGTCAGAAAATAAAAAATAAGAAAATTAAAAATATGTAGTATTAGCGACCGCCTAGGCGATCGCTAAAGGCCCTCAGGCGGTCGCTAATAGTCAGAAAATAAAAAATTAAAAAATTAAAAATATGTAGTATTAGCGACCGCCTAGGCGGTCGCTAAAGGTCTTTCAGGCGGTTGCTAATAGTCAAATTCTGCAACTCGCCCAGCGGTCGCTCTAGCGGTCGCTAATACTATAGCGATCGCCATTGGCGGTCGCTAAAAGTCTTTAGCGACGAGTTTCTGGCGGCCAGCATGTGGCGGTCGCTAAGCGGTCGCTAAAAACTATTAGCGACTGCTTTTTAACTTTTAGCGACCGCCTGTGGCGGTCGCTAAAAATATTTTTTCTACTAGTGAAGTTAGAACATAAAAAAAAGGTTCAATATCTTGCTACCTGATTTGAGTCTACTAAAGCAAAATATAGAAAGTACTTCAGTTCATGTATTCTTTCCTTCTAACACATGACTGAAAGGTAGACTTAAAATTAATCTACCATACAACCTAGCCGAAATAGAAGGGTCTAATAGTTGACATCATGCAAATAGATTCAAAAAAATGTGACAGTTATACTTTTTGCTTAAGAGAGCATGTCATCAGATAAAAAATTGGTCCTCTATTTGCTCCTCTCTTCTTTTTCTTTTTTTTTTTATAAAAAAGGAAAATTAGGAGTTCAAACAGTAGACAGACCTGCCTAACAGGCACTGGTGGGTCACCCAATGCAGAACATATGGCTGCAATCTCTGCTTTAGCATCAGCAATAGCCTGTTGCAACTGGGTTCTAGACCTGTTTGCTTGGTCAATTTTTCTTCTATATACCTCCAAACACTCCTGTTCTAACTCAGATATGTTGAGTTTGCATTCAGAATATTATAGTTGTTTCTTATAGACAGTGTTTCAAATGGGATATTTTTGTTGGTAAGTTGCCATGGATATGCAACATGGATTTCCCTAATCCTTTGAAGTGTTACACCTTGAATCATCGACCTGTCCGGCATGCCATGCAATTTACCATAGATTAGGGAACATTAAAACTATTCACCATGTGAGCATGGAGGGTGGGAGACACCATGCTGCTTTCAGGCTAATCTTGACCTTACATGTGGCTGTTTGGCTCTTGTGATCAGTATCTGGCTGCTTGATATTAAGAAGGCTTAAGTGTTTCAAACAATGTTGTCAGCTTGTTGCCACTTTTACTCACCAAAGTCATATTAAAATCATCAATTGTTTATTTTTTCATGTCACTAATTGTTAGAATTCAGCACCTTGTGAGGGTATTTTAGCCATAATAAACCTGTTTATCTACATAGCATTCTTTACAAAGATACTACATTTTCTCCCGAGTGTTCTGTTCATATTAGACTGCCAAAATATTTATATCATGATTACACTTTCTCGCACCTCTAAACGCATTGAGTGTGTGATAACATGTTTCTTCTTGTTTCCAGGCCAAGGTAAAATCTCAGAAAAAATCTAAGGTGAAAGGACATCATTGAACTGGAAACACATGTTTGTTTCTTATTTCAGAACACCATGATTCAAATGTTTTTTTTTTCCTTCAATTTGTTGAATCATCATGCTTTACTTGTGGTTCCTCCTTTCTTTCCCATGGTTGTTAGCATTTATTCTGATAAAAGAAGAGGTCACCTCCCAGCATATTTGAATTTGAAAACATTAGAAATGACAATTTAAGTGTTTCGGGTGAATTCGGTCTTTTCTGCCACTTTGAAAGTCATGCAGAATTTTTTCAAAAAATAGACTAAAAAAATTAAATGTCTATTGCTTTGACACATAAGATAATTTGTGCGGGGGCCGCCTAAAGCTTGACAATGACCTATAATGAGAGGAGAGGATCTGTTAAGGTTTTATTATAAGTAGATTAGGTTTTATTTTCTTTCCTCATATGTTAAGATCAATTCTTCACATCAAGAGGAGTAAAATAAAAAAAATCTAGCCCTGACATTCATGGTGAATACTTTCTGATCTTTTCAACAAAAATCATGGTACAAAGATGTTCTAAAATCTTGCACATGTAATCCTTGAACAGCGAAATAATAAAGTGCATACATTATATGAAATTATTATTTCAGACGCTTTGTATGTTTACCATGCCAAGATGGCTTTAAATAAAATCATTAAAAAAAGTACAATCATCCAAGGTTGCTAAGGAAAAGAAGGTAACAACAAAACTTTCCTAATCATCGGTATCATCATGCCTGCCTAGTTATCCTAGTTCAATATCCCTCCCTGTAGTAACAGAAAAAAAACCATACAAAACAAAAAGAAGAGAGGTTGACTCGATCCAGCAGCTGAACGTTGGCATTTCATATCAGCAGACAGGGCATAATGTAAGAAATGGACATTGAGCTTGTGCCGTAACATGCTTGATAGATATTGGAGAATCTATTTGAAAAGCCTTGCTAATATTTACATGTACAAAAATACACTGGGAGTAAGACAGGTTTGGATGGTTTCACTAGTCTTGTTGAGATGCTTTCCTCACAAATTTTTCAAATACGTTTCCTTTTTCGGAGAGCTTAAAATTAGCAACTCTATCAGAAAAAGTAGGTCTAAATCAATTGTAGTAGTAAATTACGCTGTCCTCTATCTCTTCGTACACTAACATTAGGTTTTGTTTGTTGTGTCAAGCTTGATGTGATTTGTGCAACCAAGGGCACCGAAGCATGGATTCAGAAGCTGAAGTAAGCATCTTAAACATTTTTTTTGTTTTCTTTTTTCGCAGTTCAATTGATACCTTCTCCCTTGTCTTCACTTCCTCAGATGGGTCCTTTTTCTTCCTTGCTTTTTCAGGTGGGAAGGGCTAAAATACTTCACCACTACAAGTCGAGCAGCTTTGTTCTGTCGTAATAGTGGAGGTACTAAGGGCTTCGTTAAGTCTTATCAGAACATGCGTTTCTTCTGGATTTTGGGAGCAGGACATTTTGTAAGTATTTTCCAATACTGCCATCATTGCACCATTTTTATTTACCAAGGTGAATAAGTGGTCATCTTTACATGATTTTTTTTGGTTTCATATGGTTGTATGGGTGACGAGAACCACAAGTTAGCCAAACACGCTAGGAGTAATGGCATCAACCTAACAACAACTAGAAAGTGGGACCACTGGAATGATGACTTAAAAATTTTACATGGTTTAAACTGTGAAAACCAAAGACTAAATGAAACTTGAATTAGTGTTTATAAGCTGATGAAATCTCCAGAAAGTTGCAATTTCTGTGACAGTGATATTGCTGTGCATAAAATGATGGCTAAAATGCATCATAGGTGCAAAAAAAATGATAAAAGAGCTTTCCACATCAATCTAATCATGGATGAACATATAAACAAGTTATACCATGCTTACAAGAAATAATCTACTTATAACATAAGTGCTCATAAGTGTTCCCTACTTCTGTTTATTTCTAATTACCACACTTTGACTATCTTCTATAAGTGCAGTTCAGACTCTGCATGCGCATCAGCATTGACTGGGTTCATGTGCATGGTGCATGCCCTGCTCTTATGTTACTGACTTCTAGCTGTGGGTCAGCAGCAACCATAACCCAATATGTAAGCCAAATGGTCAAGAAGGAATCTGAAGTATCAAACTCAGTACCGGTCTGACCGTGGGGCTGTATTTTGACTCGCTAAAAGTAGGTGAAGACTAAAAGTGGGTGAAGATTAATTACTGACATGCAGGTATATAGAGTTGGTTTTGTAGTGAGACAACAGTTAAAAACTCTCCTTAAGAATTGAGTATATTATTCCACCACCCCCCCAAAAAATGCCAACTAAGTATATTAAGAGAATCTGCCAAAACCATCACTTTCTATTAGCATAGATTTAAGAGGCAAACACACCTCATATTTATAGGAGTGCTTTTCTTGGGGTGCCTCCTCTTAGGACAATCTCTTTTGATAAATTTTGGAAAACTTACGTAGCTATTGTCTTTACATGGAGGATGTTCTATTTGGAATACATGTGCATTCATTTTAATGCTAAAATCATCTGGCAGGAGACGAAGGACAGACTTGGTATGATATTCCTGGTTGCAAATTGATACATTGGTGGGACTTCTGGGTTTAGCTTCCCTTGAATTGTTGGTAAATTAACCGCCTTTTCTTGTCAAAGTAACTATAAATTCTGAATCTAGCCACTAAGTTGATCACACTCTAAAAGCTGCATGAAAGTACGGGCATTCATGCTAGAAATGAGTACATAAACCAAGAACAGAGTTTCTATAATATTCTGATGTTTAAATATCCTTCAATTTGGGCAGGTACCAGTAGACCAGCCTTGCATGGCATTGCAAATGCTGGGTTCAATTACTCAGTCTCCTGCTGCTTCTTCATACGTGAAGATATAAATGAAATACATGTGTGCGTATGTTATCAGTAATAGTATCAGTGGCTGGAATAAAACAGGGTCTCGCCCCTTTTTCCAAGCAATTCTACACTCGGATAATTTGACTGGGTATACTTCTGGTTGTATATTGCTAGCTAAATATCAAAAATAAAATAAATATAATAAATTCTAGTTGGAGTTTTTCTTCTTCTTTTTTTTTTTTTTGGCCCTTCACCCTTTGAGCCTCTTATTGCTGTCTTTTGTTTTTAGTTTGGTGGAGCATTAAGAATTTCGAGATCCGTTCAAGATTTCATTTTTTTTTTCTTCTTTTTTTTTTTTTTGGGGGGGGGGGGGGGGGTGTGGGGGTTTCTTTGTTATTAAAATACAAAAGCTTGTCACTTCATTATTAAACTGCAATTTTCCTTTTCTTGGGCAATACCTAATCAGACATACTTGAGATTCCCTAACATTTTATTCTATGATGTAATTTTTTATCAGTTTGTCAGTTCATTAATTAGTGGGGAGGAGCCATGTTCTTGAGTTCTAAGTTGATTTAACGCATCATTTCTGTTGGTGATATAAAAGCTCTCTCTCTCTCTCTCTCTATATAGATGAGATTCTAAATAAAGTTCACTACATGACCCCCGGACCCATGGTTTGTCAAATTAGGAAACAATCAAAGGCAGTAAATTGTTTCAATAATTTCTGGCTATGCCACTTCTATTTTGCCTAAACTGGTGTGGTTTCATTTAATTTTGCTTAAGGACACTAATAATCTAAATGTGAGAACCAAAACTCGACTTAAATCTCCATGCTAAATCATTGCAGCTTACTACATATCACGCGGGCATATTATATCTCTAGTAGGGAGGTAAAGCTTTGGCATGGTCTCATTGACAAAAGAAATCCAAGCCACCGTGTGGGAGAAGAGATTATTAATATTTTAGCGGATGTTATGTTAATTGAAAAACCATAGAAAGTAACATACCCGAAAAGGTTTTCATATTTGAATCTTTATAAGTTGCTCCTGATACATAATTTTGGGCAGTAGTTCTCTGTGTTGTCTTCTTAATTTTTCACACAAGTTTTTACCGATCAAAAAAGAGTTTTTACACAAGTTTCTTGAAAACTTGATAATATAAGCTATGTAGTTGGCACTCAAGAGCTGCTTCACACTAGAAATCGTGATGTTGATTCTTTGGATTTCTTTTGAATTCTTTTTTAGAAAAAAATGTTGTTCAAGACCATATAATTGTTTCTTTGTGCTAGTGCCCTTATTCAAGTAATATCTTCCTAAATCGAGCATTAAAGATTAATTTCATCTGGCAGTTATAGACTTGATGATTGCATGAATGACGTTTTCTTGGTGCCAAGTTTTGGCTCCAAAATGTTACTCTTGCTAAAACAATAGATATTATCGGCTAGGCACCAGCAGCAGCAGCAGCAAGAGCTGAAGAAAACTATTAGAAAAAAAGAGCTAAATGAAGAATCAAATTATGACAAGGCTAAAATAATATCAATGAGATCTGTCAACAAGCTTTTACCTTTATGGATATGCAAATCTAATATTAAAATATGACTTATTATTATGTAACTCAAACTTTAGTAATAAGATGTTAAGGTGGTTTACACATCCATAAAGTAGAGGCCCACCTTATTCCATCCCAAAAATCTCGTTTAGAGCAGAGATTTTTTTTAGACGAAGATGAAAATAGTGATGTCAATGAGGATGAAAATAAATATATCTCTACCCCATCTCATCCTCACCCATTGATCTGATGCTTAAGTATTATAATATATATATATATTTTATATACAAAATTACCCTCATATATATTAATTTAAATTTTTAATTATTGTAATGATAAGTATAATTTAAGATATAAAAATTGAATTTATTAATATGGTCAGTAAGGAAAAAATCATCTACATTACTAATTTTATAATTTTTAAAAAAATTCATATATATCCTTAAGAATGAGGCAAGGTGAGATAAGGATAAAATTGGAGATAAGGATGAAAAAAAAATCTTCATTAATTATAGAAATAGAATGAAATGTCGATTATTTTTTTAATAAGAATATAAATAAAGATTATAATTTTCAGCTTTCCTCTAATCCTTTGCAATCCATAAGTTTATACATACTTTAGAAAAAACCCAAGTGGCTAAATCACTTTTTTCGTAACTTCAAAAGTGGCAGTAGTCACTGTTTAATATCTAATATTTTAGTTTTATGTTTACCAATTATCTTCAGTTCCATCTTGCTCTATAACCCGAGACATCATACTCTATGTGAGATTAATAAAACTGGGCACATAATTATAGAAGATTTATAATTTAAAACTCTAATAAAAACATGAAGCAAAATTGTAAAAATTATGTTCTAAATTCATATATTCTTGCTTTGAAACCATATGTAAAATTTTTAGGATTACATATGTCAATTTTAGAATGTCAACTAAATAATATAAAATTCATTATCATGCCTATTTGTGCCAACTTTGGTTTATGCCAAAGTTACAAATAATCCTTGAATCAAGAAAACCACTCATTAGGAATGTTGTGGCTCAGATCTTCCTTTTCTTGCTCCTCCAACCGATGGTGTTTGTGATGAAAAAAAACTAATTATACATATAAGAAGAGAAGGGTGAGCCAAGTCTATTTATAATGAAATGCTAATAGATCCTAGCATCATAGCTCACTATTAGATTTTGGGTCTATACAAACTACAATAATATCACCCAATAAAATTTATGCATAATTCAAACTATACGGATCACATATATCAATAGTGGACTCATTCCACATATATCATTGGACTAAATTTATCCCTTCAATTTTTGCAAATCCAAAATCACTAACAATTAATGTTAGATTATCATTGTATTGCTATATATAATAATGATTTATATTTGAAAGCCCTATATACTCCCTAAGATTTTTTTCTTAAGAAATATGTGGCCCTATCACTTATGCCAACTCAGGCATTAGGATCGAGGTATGGCAACTATAAATTCAAAATTAATTCTAAGTTATAAATTTAAAATTAGTCATAAGTTTTAGTAAGAGATGATGATTATGAATTATGTCTTTTCTATTTTAATAGGAAAGTTAAATGGTATAAAATAATAAATATAGTATTTATAAAATTTTCATTAATTACAGAAATAGAATGGGATGTGAATTACTTTCTTTAATAAGGGCATGAATGAAGATTATAATTTTCAGTCCTACTTTGACCCTTTGCAATGTCTAAATTTATACATACTTTAGGAAAACCGGAGTAACTAAATAACTTTTTTTTTTCATACCTTCAAAAGTGGTGGCGGCCATCGTTCAACATTTAATATTTTAGTTTCATTATTCTTCTCTAACTTGAATTTCTTATAGATAATTTGAGTTCAATATATGTTGGATGATCTTTTATTTGTACCTTAATTTCTTTTAATTATATTACCTATTTCATCATCATAAACTCAAATATTGCATAGTTTTTTAATTAATATTTTTTTATCATCAAAATATATATTATTAAATTCTTATGTTTAACATGAGTCATATTGGATAAGATAAAAGTGGTTACTACTGTCCTGTTTGGCTAAATCTAACAATTAAGTCAAGGAACAAAGCACCAAATTTGGATTAGAATAGTGTAACTCTATATGGCCGTAAATATAACTATGTTCTCATTAATTAACTTGATCTATGAGTCAAGTGATAGTCATATCTACCAAAGAATAACTTCGTTGCAACCATTTACCCACAACTCACCGAGAGAGAAGTAGAGCGAGATTGAGAGGGGAATAAAGAGACACCAAAAAGGGGGAGAACCCGGGGAATAAGACAACCCCCGTGCGATCTCCCCCCCCCCCCCCCCAACAAACCAAAACAAAAAAATTTATTAGGGTTGATGACCTGCCATGCGAGCGCACCCAACATGGCAAAGGTTGGTATGACAACAAGATCCAAGGAGCTCCCCGGACTTCCTTTAATTTGCTCTACATCAGATATAAACATACACCTCAACATCTACATGATCCATCGATTGTCTCATCTTTCACATTCGAATCAAGAAAGTTGAAGTTGTCGGCGATAATCACCACAATCGCTTTCTTCCCCATCTACAGATCTGCTGCCAAAAAAGAAAGAAAAACTAACCTTAAAGGAATAATAGAACCAGTAGAACAAACGAAATATATCACAAAAAACTGCTTCTCCTTCACAAAAATCATTAGACGCCATATCCTCTTCCTCACTAATTAAGGGCTCTCGTCCTCATCCTCTCATGCATGAACCAGACGTCCCCTGCCGACCAACCGGGTATATCGAGCGTGACGACGTTGACAAGTAGCTTAAGCATCGACGACGCAGTCCTCATGTCTTCTGCGGCTCTGGAGGCCAAGCGCAGCAGCCGAGATTTGCAGCACCGGCGGATCCTTTTGTCGAGGCGGTCGGGATGAAAGCCGAGGTAAGTTATCCGGTGCTGGCAGGAGAAGTCACCCACCAGTCCGGCTAACCTGATGACACGAAGAAGGACGAGGACTGGAGGCTGGGGTTGGCGACGAGCTTCGAGGTGGATGCCTCGAAAAGGGCCATTGAGAGGAACCGAGAACTCTTCGTCAATATATAGAGATGGAGCATCTGGTGCATGCCAAATTGAAACAGAGAAGGATTAGGAGTAGATTGATAATAGGATTTGTATCAATCGGTATCCATATCGGTATCGAGAGGATTAGGAGCAGATTGATAAAAATGCCTTTCCCTCCTCGTCCGCAATCTTCGAGAACCTCTCATACTTATTTCCTAAAGGTTTCAACTTTCGAATGTATTGGAAAGTTTATTCGAGAAAGGATATAATAAATAGGAAAATGTGACTTAAAGGTAAAGAATGGTCTTTCTTTACGTTTTCATTAGTAAAATTGTAGGTCAATTTTGGAAGCAAAATGCCCATAATATGGATTTCTAAACCAAAGAGAGAAGGTATATGTAAACAAATACAGTTATTTATGGAACCGTTTATAATCTCCAGCCTTTGCTTTAAATAATTAAGTTCTATTTAAAAAATAAAAAAGAAATAATATCATCGTTTTCCCAATAATAAGATTGCCATTATATATATAATTTATTCTTTTTAAACTTATATTGGAAACAATGATGAGAAAATGCGATCATGATTATTAAGCCGGCATCTCAATATTTTTCCTTTGTAAATTTTGAAGTAGGATGTGATTAGGGGTGGCAATCGTGTCGTGTTGTGTCGTGTCCGGGTCGTGTCATGTTTTGGTCGGGTTGAAATACATCAACCCAAACACGACCTGTGAGTTAAACGGGTTAGGTAATTTGGACACGAATACAACCTGACTTAAAACACGATTAACCTTACATGACCTATGACCCGAGAGGGTGGAAGAAATAAAACCCGAATGAGATTTTATAATGGGAAATGAGTCGGTGAAAAGAGGGTAGAGTCGAAGAGAGCGGTGCGAGTAAAAAATTATCGTCATTTAAACTCTCTAAAATGTCATTAAACAGTCATTATTAGAATTTTATCATTTATAACGTAGTTGCTTAAGAATGAAGGAAGTTTCTCAAGAAAAAAGAGTAACAGCAGTTGCTTTTATTTTTCACTTTCTTTTCGTTAAAGGGGATTAAGATATTTGGACTCAACCGTCACAAAAGTTGCTCCCAAGACGTAGATTAGGTCAAATTGGTTGCATTGCTTATTTGATCAATCTAATCAGATTAAAATATATAATTCATATAATCTAAATTTTGACTATTTAACCAGCTTCGTTTGGTGGAACCGTCAGCTTCATTTGTTTGATCTAGAGGCCTTGGGTAGCAATGATGGATGGATCATGGCGGCGTACGTGCGGGCGAAGCGGGTGATGGGTTCGGGTCAAAACAGGTCAGATGGGTTCGTGTTAACCCGATTAAATACACGGGTCAATTTGGGTCAATTTGGGTTAAGCGGTTGAACCCAAACACGACCCATTTAAATTTCATGTTGGCGGGTCGTGTCATACATGGGTTTATACCAAAAAATAGTCAACCCAAACCCATTTAATTCGTATCATGTTCGTATCGAGTTATCGTGTCGTGTCAAAAATTGCCACCCCTAGATGTGATTCGAGCGCAGAGATACACACAATTAAATCTAAAAAGATAAGAATATATCATTTTAGGGAAGTTGCCTTAATTTTCTTTTTCTTTTGACTCCAAGGACTGTTACTTGTGCCATTAAAAATAATCTGAGACATTAATTTTTGGACTCAGACATCCACATTATTGCATGGAAGGAGCATATATTTATAATAAAATTTTATTATACTCTTTGATCTAATTCAGGCATGTTATGAGTAGGGACATCACCATGCATGATGGATCTTAAGGGGTCATAATTAATGCAGTGTAGGACTTGGTGGAAGAAGCTTAAATATGAATGATTAAGAATAAACATATAGGTCGGCCTGGTGTAATCTATTGCTCTAGATTGTAAAGGCCACATATAAGTTAAAGCATCATGAGTAGATAATAAGATGGGGTAGTGCATTGGATTTTGTAGGACTGTCTCTCTCTTGACATTGTAATGCAAATTTTGAATGAGGAAATCTATGGATGATTAATTTGTTTCCCGGAGTTTCTTCCCTTAATTAGCCATTCTTCCTACCATACATAATTGGAACGTTGCTGCTCTGCAAATAGACTGCCTTATACAGAAACATGTACTAGCATTGAAATTATGTTTTTTTTTTTTGGAAAGGATGAGTGATCACATCAACCTAATGCGAGTTAGTCCGAATAGATCAGAAAATAGAAGCTGTTTAAGTACAATAGGATAGAGGTCACCCTGTTTCTATAACCAAAAACCCAAAAAATAGGCTGCTGCACCCGCAACCTATTTGACCGCCGAGTTGGCCTCTCGATAGATATGTCAGATCTGGGATCTGAAGACCTCCCGTGGAGTAGACCAAACATCCAGGAGCAAAGGGTTAATTGGAGAGTGACCATAGGAAATTATGTCTTTGAAATAGCTTAATTTTTGAAATAGCTTAATTAGCATGGACCGATCACCTGGAATAATTAATATGCTGTCAACCTCTATTTGTACATAATGTCTTGCACAATATGATGCATCTGGACAGGTTATGCAGAGATGATCATCACTCATCATCTTTGAAGGAATTAATGAAATCAAGTGCTTAAAATCATATGATAATTAACAAGGATGGTGCATGTATAACAAAAAATTGTCAAAGGCAAGTCTAATGGAGGAAGTAAGGATTGACTTTTGGACCATCATCAATACCTAAACACTTAATGAGGCTTCATGTGTCAGAAGTTGAAGGTAGAATGGTTGTTCAGTGTTACATGGGTTTGATCTTACCATGCACTTCACTGGGTTAAGAATTTATATGTATTGAAATAAGGTGAATGCAAGTTACCACAATATATGAGAGTAAAATAACGTATCATGATAATTTTCTTGCAGGAGCAAGAGTGAGAAAAAGGTTGCAGAGTTTCATTTGAATCTCTGAACCCTAAAAGTCCTATTTTTTTTAGTTGGTCAAGTCCAATCTATTACTAAGTCAATCAAGTTTGATTTAGTCCAATGTCCAAGTCATGCATTTTTATTTTATTTGAGTCCTGTAATAATTCAAGGGAAGTGTATTACTCTTGTTGAAACCTTGCTGAAGATATTCAGAAGAAGCATCAGATTAAGCAGTATTGGACAACCATCTGATCTTCTCCAACCTTTTTCATACCCTACCCTTGGAGCTCTGCATGGATTGAATCCGTCTACACTAGGATTGATGACATGGAATCAACCATCTGATCTTCTTTGCTTATGGTCCATCGCCTCCACAATTGGAATGATATTTTGTTGCTGCAGATGAAGGAAAGAATAATCTTTGCTCTATGATGATAAATATTCTACCATATTTTGTAATCCCTATTATTTAGTACACTAATTGTTGAACTTACCTTGTAATGGCATGAGAGGTCTATAAAACCCTTCTCTAGAAATAATGAATAAAGGAGATGAATAAATAAAAAAAAAGTTTTGAGAACTCTCTTTCAAGTTCTATTTTCGTTGCCTTGAGCAATTGATCCTCCGTGAGAGAGTTAGGTGTGAGGCCGAAGTGTTCTTGCTACCAAACCCTAGTCTAGTTCATCTCCTCTACCAAGCTCCATCAAATAACCCTAATCCTCATATCATCATCTCATAACCGACCACCAAATCCCTCCCCCTAAATTTTAGGCATCCATACTTGAAACCCTAACCACCGTCCTCTCCCTTGATCCATCGCCAAAGCCATCGCCCTCTCCCTTGATCCACCTCCAAAGCCATCATCCTCTCTCTTGATCCATCTCCAAAGCCGTTTCCCTCTCTCTTGATTCATCTCCAAAGATTCCGCCCCTCTCTTGATTCATCTCCAAAGCCGCCGCTCCTCTCTTGATTCATCTCCAAAGCTGAGGATGCCTTTTTTGCCCCTGAATCAAGATCAAGGAACCTTATATGGAAGATAGTTTTCTCATCTAGAAATCCTGCCCGCTAGCGAGAGATCTTCTACTAACACTAGGAGCGTATCATCGTCGGATAAATTAACCTTTCCCTTACTCTATGGTTCTGATTCTATGAAACATTATGAGCATGTCTTCTCTGAAGTTTTTCAATTCTAGACTACTATGGTACACTTCTTTATTTTTCTAAAAGTTCTGTTTCTGAACCGTTACTTTCTACATCAATTAATCTGCTCTCTTACTCTTCTCTTATTTTTGGATTAATTAGCCATCTTCTAAGATACTTAAAAAAATTAATTTTCATCAATTCATTGACTGCATAATCACCCTTGTCCTTGTGTTGCATCAATCTTGGTATCAGAGCAAGGTTTGACATGTTTTGCATCGCACACTAGATTTCTATTCTGTTGTAATTTCTGCACATGATCTGCAACTTTCTCTGTTGTGAAACCTATTAGAACATGATTGTTTCAACTTAAAATTATTTTTTGATAATTTACCATGCCTCTGCTATGTGCATATAAAATTTCATGATTAAATTCCTTATTATTATTTTCTGAGATTTTCTGCAGCCTGCTAGTGCTGAGATCAAACCATGCTGAAATTCTGCACACAACAATAAAAAAATTGTATTGTTGCATTCCTAAATCCTAAAGTGTCACACCTCTTAAGCAGATATATGCAAACATATCTATGAACCGAGAGAGTTTTGAGCCAAGGCCGAACGTGACTCTTTCTGGTTGAGGACCCAACACGCTAATTCGTGTCTTGAGTATTCATCTTCTTTAAGTTATTCAAGGGTACCGAGCATCTAAGATATGATGGGGATTTCATCATCCTTTCTTGGCCCAGAAAACCATCAACCTGCATTATGAACCTAAGCCTTAATTTTAAAATCGAGTAGCACTTAATTGAGCATTAAGGACACCCATGAGTTCAGTTCAACTTAACTTGGAAAAACTAATTGCACCCAAATCAACATTTGTGTGTAGAAACTAGTGTCTAAGACTGGGGGTCAAGAGTCAAACGACCAAGTGGTGTTGTGGTTTCTTAATTGGGTCCCTATGAGAGTAGGGGGGCCTCCCACATTCCCACCTTCTACCTGACCAGTGGACAACATACTTATTATCGTGGTTGTGACTTAGTCGACTCACATTACTTAAACTTTTAGGTCTAGTAAACCATAGTACGAGATAATCTTGAGTCATTTATGAGCTTGCTTGAGTCGTGTATGACCACTAGATCAGGAGCCCATACCAACCAAGTCAGAATCAGTCACCATCAGACCCACCAATTGATAATAATTTTGGAGCCATGCTTAGGACCATTACTGAACAATTGGCCCTGTTGAATGACCGAGTGAGATTCCTAGAGGAGAGTCATGAGACTAGGACTGAGTCTGAGTTAGACCCTTGAAGAACCCCAAACCATGATCCAAAGTACTACCATAGGAGACCCAATCCTAATATTGTGAACCCAAATGAGAGAATTCTTAGGAATATCATATTAGAAGCACCCACTTTTGATGAAAGTTTAGACCTCAAGGTGTTTATCGATTGGGAAGGTGAAATGGATCAATATTTTGAGTGGTACGAGATGATCGAGGAGAGAAAATATAAATTTGCCAAACTTAGATTAGTTCAACAGGCTAGGTTATATTGGGGGAATATTGAGATGTTCCCTCTAATAATTGCTTTCGCTCTAAAGTGCCCAGTATAACCTAGCCTGTCATACTAACTTGAGCTTGGCAAACTTAAACTTACGCTCTTTAGACATGTCGTACTAGTCAAAGTACTGGTCCATCCCTTCCTCCCAATCTAGGTAGTCCTTAGGGTCCATAAAGCCATCGAAAGTAGGTGCTTCAAGTCTGACACTTCTAAGGGTGTCATGATTGGGTCTCCTAAGGAGGACATCTAGGACTGGATCAGGTCAAAGTGGTCTCCTAGGGTTTGGCCTTATGTTGAGGTCAGGCTGTTGGGCTCTCTTAGGATGAGGTGGGGTCTCATGATCAGACTCAGTGTAGGGCTCATGGGCTCCTTCTAGGATGCCCAACCTAGTTTCGACTTGATCGAACCTGGACCCTAATCTAGCCTTAGATTGCTTGATATCTTGGTTCATTTGGGCTAGTTGTTTAGTGATGATCCTTAAGTGATCATCAATGCTTTGATTAGCCATAGGTTCAGCCTGTAATGGAGGTGGTGACGGGCGAAAAGATGCTCCTGATCGAGTGCACATGCAAGCACAATCAAGCATACAAGACTCAGATTGACTCGGACTACGGTATGTTAGACTTAGTCATCTAGAGTAAAGGATTTGGCTTAATGCAAGCCAATCTAACAGTAACTCTTCAATTGGCCAATTGGGACAAGTGGAAGGGGGGAGGCTCGTTCCATAAATTGCAGGAGCCTAATTAGAATAACCCCAACACTCCGCTTAAGTCGTTTGACATTTGACCTCCCTTCTAGATACCAATTTCAGAGCACACGCCAGATTGATTTGTACTAGTCTCCTCCAGTACACTAAACCGATTGTTGGTATCCCTAGCCCTCTAGGGCAAATGTCAATTAGGTTGCTACTCAATTTTAGATTAGAGGTTTGGGATCGGAATGCACAGGTGGTTATTTTGGGCCAAGGAAGGGGTCTCAATCCCTCCCTTATCTGACATCAATGAAAGCCCTTAAGAGTAATTTAATGCAGATGAATGACATGTAAAACATAAATCCTAATCTAGAAATTTGTAAATAGCAATAAATCTCAGAATTTTTTTCACAGATCTAATTAAATCCTTAAAAATTAACAAAATCTCAAGAATTTTGATTTTTTATGAGTAATTAGGCATGCAATTAACTTACAGATTGAATTAAATTCTTAAAAAATAACAAAAAATACTTTAAATTATAACAAATCTAGAGAAATAAATTTCATAATTTTTTGATATGTATGTAAACAGAAATAATTCCATTAACATATAATATACTGATAATAATGTGAATTAAAATTAAGCCCTAACTATGCTCTGATACCAAACTGATGCAGGACCGATTCACATGCAAGTAATTTTTTTCTTTTTTTTAATGATTAATAATTGCAGTTGATTATTCTTCTAAAGTAATAACCTAAGAGGGATTTAGAAAAATTCACAGTAAATCTGCACGCGAAACAGTTCCTAAAAAATAAGGAAGAAGGACCGCCGAGGCTAAGAAGCCCCGGTAGGGCTTGCTCTCTTACAATAAAGTTACTAGTAGATTAGGGGGGTCTATCTGGCAAGAGAGAAAAGATCAAAGTATTGAAGGGGTTGCTCTGCCTGGTGGATGTGCCCTAGATGACCAAGCCTTGAGCCCATGGTTCTACGGCCAAGTATCCGCTGACCTGGATGATGATCTCCTTGAATCCTAGATTCGTGGCTATTGAGGATCTGCAAGATCACCATACAAGGGTTAAAGAATAATAGAGAAAATTTAGAATAGAGGCAAAGAGACAAGGAAGGAGTAGATAAAAGGGGAGGCCGGCCAAGGGTTCTTAGGCGTCCACTATTGGAAGATAAAGGTGGCAGCCAGGGTTTCTCCTAGAGACTTGGGATGTTGGCATGCGTAGGAGGAGGGAAACAAGAGCACCAGAGAACCAATTAACAAAAATTACAATAATTAAAAACTTGGATTGATTGATTAATAATAAAAGATACATCATTCATATAAGAGGGTCGCCTTTATAGAGCAAGAGACTTGGGGCCTAAGAAAATACAGATATGTAAAGAGAGAAAAGAAAAAAAGGCATCCTAATCAAATTTGGCATGAAATATGCAGCATCCAGATGATGAAGGTGATCTTCTAGATGCAATCAGTGGCAGCTTAATTTGGCATGAAATCGGCATCGGCCAGATGAGAAAAATGATCATCCAGATCGAGAAGGTTGCTTGCTCTGCTAGGTGGCATGTGGGCTGCTTGAAGTAGGTATGGCACCAACTTGAATTTAGCAGCTGCTCTGTCTGACTGTGATGGCCTTGTCTTCTGCTCCAATACTGATGTCTCCTCTTGTAAGCTGATAAACTTACTACAGGACTCACATTAAAATAAACTGAACTGGATAGGACTCAATTTAGAATAAAATGAACTAAACGGGCCTCAAAATAAACTAAACTTTATTTTCCAACTCAAGACTTGAATCATAACTAATCAGATATCCATAGAGAGTTAAGAATCCTCTGCTTGATCCTGGTGCCCACACCAATCCATGATCTGTTAAGAGAAGATGGCAGGACCTGGAGAACCCAGGAACTCTCTAGGCTGTTTGAGTCCCAGCTGGTTTTTTGGATCCTCGCTGTTCCAATTCCTCTTCACCGGGGGCCTGATCTTAGGGTCTGGGGTCCTTCGTTCTATCCCAAAGCACCTTCTTGTTCCCTCTATAACCTATGTAGGGGACCATCTGTCACCACTTTTAGGACAGCATGGATTTGGAGACTCCCAATCCATTCGAAGGTATAGCTCTTTTGTGGAAAATGTCCTGGAACCGTCTCCCGACAAAGGCTCTCCTCAGTCGGAGAGGCATGGACATTACGAGGTCTTGCCATTTTGTGGGGCTCATGAAGAGACAACAGAGCATGCTATTCTAAGCTATCCTAGGGCGAGGCAGATTTGGAGGAATGCTGTGAGATGGCCTTGAGATGATGATGGCAATGTCGGGCTGCATTCCTTTCTCCGGTTCATCCACCTAAGTTTGGCTTATGAGGCCTATTTAGCTACCTATATTGCATATCAAATCTAGTTGGCTAGGAATGCAATGATCTTTGAGGCAGAGGATACCTCGATCCACCGGATTATTCTGCGAGCCAGATGCTTAGTATTCGAGTAACGACAATTTGATCCTACTACTAACCAGACTAACCATAGGGCGACTTCTATCTCCTGGGAGCCCTCCCCTTTGAGATTTGTTAAGGTAAATTTTGATGGCAGCGTCTACGGTACTACTGGTAGAGTAGAGTACATTATTCGCTTCAATGATGGAAGACTTTTGGCGGCCGGCGAGACCTCCCTTCATGACTATTCTGTTCTAGAAGCTGAGCTCAGAGCTGCATGGGAGGGCATTGTCAGAGCGACCCAGCAGTTGCGGGCTTAGAGGATCTTCATTGAGGGAGACTCCGCTACCGTCATCGGTTGGATCCAGGGTGGAGCAGATCGCAAGGATGCTCATCCGTTGCTTTGCGATAGTTGACAGCTATTGCAGGACCCCGCGGTTACTATAGCCCGCCATGTTTATCGGGAGGTAAACTCTACGGTGGACTGGGTGGCCTTCTATGCTGCACAACATTCTATTGACTGGATGGTGATAAGATTCCACCCTCTCTTCTTTGAAAAAAGTTTTAAAAATAAAAAAGGGCCCCACGCGAGCATTAATTGTTCACATGGGACCTGGGCTCAACGCGCTCTTGTGGCTCTTGGGTGAGCGTTTGTTTGCCAACGTGAACGTCCAAAAACAGTTCAATCAATTAATTTATTAATCCGTTTCTGATTTAATTTGGAGCTAACATTATCAGGCCTTTAAAGTTATTATAGGCCAAGCCGCTAAAGCTTTTATTGGCTAAGCCTATAAATAGGGACTCAAAGATTCAAGATAAAATAGAATTGTTTTGAGTATCCCTATAAATATTTCATCTCATTTTATTATAAATTATTTCATCTCATTTTATTTATAATTTTTTATTGATCTTTTCTAGAGGGTAATCATTGGGTTGCACCTCCATGCGATCGTGCTTGTGGTAGGAGGATCGGCGGGTCGAGCCGGGTGACAAATCGCTAGGTCGAGCTAGGTGACAAATCGCTAATAACCTGCACGAAGGGGCGAAAGAAAATCTGATCCACTGATCGCCAATAACCTGCATGAAAGGGCAAAAATATGATCCTTAGGGCAGTGCCTAACACACCTCGATCTTGGCTTGATTCATATCTTGTTTGGCTTTTACTTTATTTATGTATTTAAATTTCTATATTAATTCTTTAGCAATTTCTAGGAAGGGTTTTTTTTGCAAAGATCAAAATTATTTTCCAACATCTTCATATGTATCTTTTTTTGACCTTATGGGCTGTCTTCGTATCAGAATTGTGTGACTGCCCATTTGTGTATATATATATATATATATATATATATATATATATATATATATATATATATAGGTCAAAGCCTAGAAACATGAATTTATCATACAAAAAAGGCACTGTTCTTTTTTTTTAAGAAAAAAAAAACCTCAACAAAAGTGTGGCTAAGATGGTCAAGATCAACGACTATGATATATAAAAATAAAAAATAAAGCGCTTTTCGTCCTGCTCTCTTCGTCCCTCACTCGGTGTGGATTTATCATCTTGCTTCTACGTCCGTTTCTTTTTTCATAAAGAAAAATAAAGACCGACATCCACTTATTACTCCAAGGCTATAGCATCAAAGTACGTCTCGTGTGAGTTATCAAATAATTAAAATAATTTTAAACATAATATTTCTTATGAAACTAAATATCGAACAAAGAAAGTTAAATCAGGTCATCCATTGTCTGCAATAAAAAAAAAAAATCCTAGAAACTAAAGGCACTTAAAGAAAAAAACCATAGCAATGACCAGAAAAACCGTCAATAAATCTAATACACAAACTTCCAAAAACTTTTGCCCAAAAAAAGTAAAAGTAAAACTTAAAACTCTTAAAATAAGGCATAGATCACCTGTGAATCCTTTATCTGATATCGCGTTTCTAGATATAAAATGCTCACGCTCTTTCATACTTTAACTTGATTGGATAGATGGATCCAAGTGTTAGAAATAGTATTTTTGAAATCAGATCTATTTATATTTTTAATTTTTTTAAATTAATAAAAAAAGTATTTTTCTTCAATCTTGCCTCGTTTATATGAAAGATAAATGTTTATATAAAAATTTAAAATATATTATGAGATGTAATTTTAGTATAATGTATACTAGAGGATTAAAATTACAGCTAATATATTTAATATATCCATGATTAATAGAAGTACATATCTTCTATCGCTAATCATATACGGTCCATAAACATTATGAATGTGACAATCTTATCCGAATTGTTGTGTAGAGATACTTAGTGGAGGTATTATATAATAAGATTATATAGGACTTGGACCAACATAATTTGAATCTTTATTTAAGACTATTATAAAGAATTCAATTTATATCACAAGATGATCATATGTAAATCAATCTTAATCATGATTTAATCACTATTGGACTGTGCTTTATTTGTTAAAACTCATTTGATGTTGGGCCCAACACTTACATCTTAGAGGTTTAATAACATATTGGGTTGGGAATGTATTTATAATCTGATCATAATAAATTAACTTTTTAACTAGTGGTACTTAAGGAATAAGAGAAAATTAGAGGGGTATAACGGTTATTTCACCTAGCTCTAATTATGAACTAATTAGGGATTATATTATAATTATAGAGGGTTGAATTACATATAATGATTATATGAGTGGACGACTTAAGTTTTCGAGTAAAATTAATATGTAATTGAGTCTTTGAGTAAAATTAATCTGTAATTTTTAAGAGTGCAGCCAGATTTTAGTGAAATTTCTGAATAAATAATTAAAGAGTTTTAATTAAGTTTATTCAAGTTTATTGAAGCTTGAAATTATGGGTCCATGGTCCTCATACCGTCTTAATTAATCGCATCGAATACTCTTGGATTGAATAATTAATATGATTAATTATTATTTTTTTTTAATAAAATATTTATTAAAACTTTATAATAAAGTGTTTATTATGAATATAAATAATTGATTGATTAATTATTTTTCTCATATTTCTTGATACAATAAACATTGTTCATAAAATAAATGATATGAATGGTTGCACATAAATGTTATTATGAGAATTTTGCTCTTATAAATTGTGCATATTATGAGTTGATAGAGAGAGACAAATTTTACTTTTTGATATTTTTATAATGTAATTATTGAGAATATTAAAAATAAATAATAAATTTAATTTATTAGATATTTAAAATAAATAATATCTAAAATTATTAAATAAGATTTAATAATTTAGATATTATTATATTTAATTTATATATTATTTGTAAATTATTTATAATAACTTTTTCTTTGATATGTTGTTAAGAGATAAACAATATCTAAATTAAATGTTGACGTTATCTAAATTAATGTTGCAATATATAAACGTTATTTGAATTAAATGTTGCAACGGATAAACATTATCTAAATTAAATGTTGCAATAGAAAATATTATCTAAATTAAATGTAAATGTTATCTAAATTAAATGTTGCAAAAATATTATATAAATTAAATATTGCAATATCTAAATTAAATGTTGCAATAAATATTTAAATTAAATATTGCAATAAATATTTAAATTAAATATTGCAATAGATAACATTATCTAAATTAAATGTTGTAATTTAAATTAAATATTATAATAGAAAAATGTTATCTACATTAAATGCTGTAACAGATAAATGTTATCTAAATTAAATGCTATAACACATAAACTCTAAATTAATTTAATTTAAAAAAAGATTTTTTTTGATTCACTTAAAGTATATATATATATATATATATATATTGAATACCAACTCCAAGTTCGCTACATTTATCTTATCTTCCTAGCCTTCTCGTAGCCTTTCTAAAGAAGGAATGCTATTTTTTTTATCATTAAAAATACTATGACTTGAGGCCCCCTGTTTGATGCTTCGCGTCAAGAGACGTCAAGGGTGTAAATTAGGAGCTGGAGAAGGCAACATGGACCTCAAATGGATTGTAAGATTGGATAGCTATGGTAGACGAGGCAGTGAGACTGAGGCAGAAGACAACGATGGAGGAGCTACTGATCGGAGAGTAGGGCTGCGAAGTGGCGGAAGGTAGAGGAGTGGAGGTGGAGGTCGAGGATTTTGTTTGTCGGGGAAGGAGAGTTCTTGGCTAGGATCTCATTATGGTACGACGAGTTGGTCTCGGGTTGAGAGGAGAGACAGTTGAGCTGAGGGAATAAGCATTTTTTTAAAATTACAAGTTTGCCATCAAGGGATAACATTAGTTGTTCCTGGGTTCTCTAAGGAATAAGTTCAAGGGATAACCCATGATTAACCATGATTAACCATGGGTTATCCCTCTAGTTAAATTTTTTCAGACCTATCCCTTCTAGCTATAGCATTTATAAAGAGGGATATGATATCCTTCCTTATCCCCCATATCAAACACTACCTAAGGGGGGGCGAAGGAGTCGGATTGGATAGGCAGAGCCGTGGAGTCGAACCAGCAAAGCTTCTTTTAGAAAGTCTACGTGAAGAGCTAAGAAGTCTCTTGGGACACTCTAAAAAAAAAGAGAAAAAGAGATTGGATAAAAAACCCAAGCCAAATAACTGGGTTTGATTTTGAGCTTTGAATTAGGTTTGGGCTCAAGTTGAATCAATGCTATGCTTTTTGAGATTGAGATGAGCCTTAAATTCGAGTCCAAACTCGACCTGCATATAAAAAATATTGAGCCTATGGTCCAACCTAAATCCAGCCTGGTTGGGCCGACGTAGTGGGAATGTGTGTAGCGGCACCGCAGTGCCGGTCGGATGCGAATGTGCCCTTTCTAGCATGGTTTGGCCTGTCTGGTTTATCAAACCTTAAGGTAGTGTTTGAAATAGGGATAAAAGGGGATATTCTGGATATCTCATGTTATTTCAAAAGGGATAGCTGGGAATAAAGTTAACCAAAGAGATAATCCATGGTTAACCCATGGGATATCCCCTCAATTTATTCCCTAGAGAATGCAGGAATAGCTGGTTATCCCTCCAAATAAAAGTAAAAAAAAGTTATCTTATGGATTTACTTTTTTGCATTTGATATGATCAATGGGATATAGATATCCCTAGGGATAGCCAGAGGATAAACTCTATTCCGTGCACTTATCCATGAATAATATTTTTTCTATCAAACACTACCTAAAAGAATTAACGCCAACAACAATTATTACGTTAAGATTTAGCTAGTGTTTAAAATAGAAAATAAGAAAAAATATTCAGAGAATAATTTATTGAAAATAAAGTTAATCAAAAAAATAATTCATTGTTAACTATGATTAATGGATTATCTCAGTTTATTTTTAAAAATGCAAGAATAGCTGGTTATCCTCCACACCTATGGATTTATTCTTTTGCATTTGGTATGATCAATAAAATAATAAAAAAAATATTCTTAGATATAAAAATAAACAAACTTATCTAAAAATAATATATATTTTTTATCAAACATTACCTTACGCTTCAACCTTATGATATATGCTGTCTAATTTAACAATCAATACGTGCAATGTGCGCGTTTAATTATCTACTGCGCCGTACGTTAATCTGACACCGAACGGCCCGACGAGCCTTCTCACGCGTCCGAGAGGCCAGCGCACCGCACCTGGGCTCTGCGAGAAGTCTCTGGAATAGCCCGGACACTCGCCTTGACTCCAAGCCTCCCCCGATCTCTCGTACCGACGGAAGGCCCTGGAACGCCCCTCGCACCTCTTTATATAAGAGACCCTCCAACCCTGCGTCTTTCGGCGTCGCAAAAGACGAGAAGAAAGAGTCCTTCGTTCTTCATCTCATGGCGGACGTGCAGATGGAGACTTTCGCCTTCCAAGCGGAGATCAACCAGCTTCTCAGCCTCATCATCAACACCTTCTACTCCAACAAAGAGATCTTCCTCCGTGAGCTCATCAGCAACTGCTCTGATGTATGTTTTCATCGCCTAGTTCTTCTATCTACCTCTCTATTTTTGCTTTCTATTTATTGTCGATTGATGGCTCTGATGGGTTCCGTTGTTGACGATCAATGGGATTTGTAGGCGTTGGACAATATTCGGTATGAGAGCTTGACGGACAAGAGCAAGTTGGACGCGCAGCCGGAGCTCTTCATCCGGTTGGTGCCCGACAAGGTGAACAAGACGCTCTCCATCATCGATAGCGGGGTTGGCATGACGAAAGCTGGTGAGTTGTAGATCCATTTTTACTGATTTCCATATCATTTTCTCTTCCTTCGTGGAGTTCTTCAGTTCTTCCGATGTATCTTTTGATCATAAACAGTGTGATTGCTGATTCACTTAGTTCTTGAAGTTAACCTTTGGATTAGAATTTTCAATTTCTTTCACTAAAACCCACTTATCAACACGTACGATGCTTTGGTGTTCTATGATTTTCTCTCTTAATACGTTGAAAGGAACTGCCAAAATCCATGCTATCAGAGTTTTCTGGAAATGGGATTAACTTTAATTATCTAGTTGCTGGCAAACTTGGATCTAATTCTCGTGTTTCTGGCGTTAGAGTTGGTGAACAATCTGGGTACAATCGCAAGGTCGGGTACCAAGGAGTTCATGGAGGCGTTGCAGGCCGGAGCCGATGTTAGCATGATCGGTCAGTTCGGAGTTGGATTCTATTCTGCTTACTTGGTAGCTGAGACGGTCGTGGTTACCACCAAGCACAATGATGATGAGCAGTACATCTGGGAGTCTCAGGCTGGCGGGTCCTTCACCGTCACCAGGGATGTGAACGGCGAGCCGCTCGGCAGGGGAACCAAGGTCACTCTCTACCTCAAGGAAGATCAGGTACTACGTACGGTTGTTTGATTGCTTTCTGTTTGTTATTTTGTGTTTTATTTGCAGATGCTAACGGGTGGTTGAATGGCTTGCAGCTTGAATACTTGGAGGAGAGGAGGCTCAAGGATTTGGTGAAGAAGCACTCAGAGTTCATTAGCTATCCGATCTACCTTTGGACCGAGAAGACCACCGAGAAGGAGGTCAGTGATGATGAGGACGAGGACAGCAAGAAGGAAGAAGAAGGCGATGTTGAAGATGTCGATGAGAACAAGGAGAAGAAGTCCAAGAAGAAGAAGGTGAAAGAGGTCTCCCATGAGTGGACCCTCGTCAACAAGCATAAGCCCATCTGGCTTCGCAAGCCCGAGGAGATCACCAAGGAGGAGTACGCCTCCTTCTACAAGAGCCTGACCAATGACTGGGAGGACCACCTTGCTGTCAAGCACTTCTCCGTCGAGGGGCAGCTTGAATTCAAAGCAATCCTATTCGTGCCAAAGAGGACCCCTTTCGATCTGTTCGATACCAGGAAGAAGATGAACAACATCAGGCTGTACGTCCGGAGGGTGTTCATCATGGACAACTGCGAGGAGCTCATCCCGGAGTACCTTGGATTCGTCAAGGGTGTCGTGGATTCGGATGACCTCCCTCTCAACATCTCGCGGGAGGCGCTTCAGCAAAACAAGATCCTGAAGGTCATCAGGAAGAACCTGGTGAAGAAGTGCATCGAGCTGTTCCAAGAGATTGCCGAGAACAAGGAGGACTACAACAAATTCTACGAGGCTTTCTCAAAGAACCTCAAATTGGGCATCCATGAGGACAGCCAGAACAGGGCTAAGCTGGTGGACCTCCTCCGCTACTACTCCACCAAGAGTGGTGATGAGATGACCAGCCTGAAAGATTATGTGACGAGGATGAAGGAGGGTCAGAAGGAGATCTACTACATCACTGGAGAAAGCAAGAAGGCTGTCGAGAACTCTCCATTCCTGGAGAAGCTGAAGAGGAAGGGCTATGAAGTCCTCTTCATGGTGGATGCAATTGATGAGTATGCTGTTGGCCAGCTGAAGGAGTACGATGGCAAGAAGCTCGTGTCCGCCACCAAGGTAGGTCTCCACCTCGAAGACAGCGAGGAAGAGAAGAAGAAAAAAGAGGAGAAGAAGGCTTCCTTCGAGCCACTCTGCAAGGTTATTAAAGATATTCTGGGCGACAAGGTCGTGAAAGTGGTGGTGTCCGATAGGATTGTTGCTTCTCCTTGCTGTCTGGTGACTGGCGAATATGGATGGACTGCAAACATGGAGAGGATAATGAAGGCCCAGGCATTGAGGGACAGTAGCGTGAGTGCGTACATGTCGAGCAAGAAGACGATGGAGATCAACCCAGAAAATGGCATCATGGAGGAGCTGAGGAAGAGATCAGCAGAGGCTGACAAGAACGATAAGTCTGTGAAAGACCTTGTTATGCTGCTGTATGAGACTGCATTGCTGACTTCAGGGTTCAGTTTGGAAGACCCCAACACCTTTGCTGGGAGGATCCACCGGATGCTGAAGCTCGGCTTGAGCATCGAGGAGGTTGAGACTGGCGAGGATACTGAAATGCCAGCCCTTGAAGAGGATGGCAATGAGGAAATCAAGATGGAGGAAGTGGATTGAGTTGCATGATAACGGATAGCTGGTTTAGATGTTCTAATGAATAAAATTACAGATGTTTGAGTTGTGAATGGCGAGTCCCTCTTTATTTTGTTACCCTTGGTCTTCTCGTTTGCGTTGTCTTTGATTCGATGAAGGGTTTTTAACCATCCGCGTTATCTGTACCGTATGTGCGATAAAATACTCTTCTTTTCCTCACTCTTTTTAACCATCTCAAACCGAAGAGCACCAGGTAGCTAGCATGGGGCCACAAATGGAACCATGAACGCAGGACGGAAAGGAATATCTAAATTGTATAATTTGGCCAACCGGACTTGATGTGATTCAAAGAGAGATATAGTCTTATGGCTTGTTCAAATTGGATTAATTGTTATTCGTTTAAATAGTGCTAATTTATAGAAGTTGCTTGCACGGTCCAAAAACTTGTTGCGAATTGGGATTCAGGGTGCTTAAATGAGGTGCCGACGGCTACCCTTTTGGTTTCTTTTTGCTCGAATTGACATCTACTCCTTTCTCTTAACGGAGGAGCAGAGCCTCGCTAAGCATCGAGATGCGAAGAACAGAGGAACACCCTGATCCAGGCAATCAAAACCAAATACAATATGATCCAATGAACCAATTCTATCAAGCAATACAGGTTGGGGAAACTATTGCATGGTACAACTGAACTAGATTCTCTTTTTCTGAAAACTATTTAGTTTACTGGTATTTGCATCCCTTTAAAATAAATATGGAAATATGGATAAATCTAATATTAGATTTGCACCCATATTTGATGGGGCCAATGAGACCCATGGGCAGCGGTAATCTCACCAGGTCGGACCAGTCATTTTTGGAGTCAGTCAGTCGGCCCTCGGCCTTGATCCTCGGCCAGGTTGGATCAGTCATTTTTGGATCGGCCAGGTCGGACAGTCATTTTTGGATCGCCAGTCGGACCTCGGCCTTGGTCCTCGGCCTCAGTAAGATAGCTAGTCGGCCCTTGGCCTCGGTCCTCGGCCTTGGCCTCAACAAGACAGCCAGTCGACCCTCGGCCTCGGTCCTCGGCCTCGGTCATGAACAGTGCTCGGCCATGAATAGTGCTCGGTCACCTCGGCCTTGGCCATGAACAGTGCTCGGCTCCCTTAGCTTCGGCCTCGGCCATGAACAGTGCTTGGCCCCCTTAGCCTCGGTCTCAGCCATGAATAATGCTCGGCCATGAACAGTGCCATGCAAATGTTCACCCACAGCCTTCTCTGGAGCTCATCCAAGGGCATGAACAGTGCCATGCAAGTGTTCACCCACGGCATTCTCTGGAGCTCATTAAAGGGCATGAACGGTGCCATGCACGTACTCTATATGGCACTTACTCTATAATCAATGCTCTACGAGGAACCGGTTTCAACTCCAAGCTTCATCTTTTGCCTCAGCGGCTACACTGTGGGGCCCACATGCCTGACTTTATCGCCCATCACTATCCGCACAAGGCAACGAAAGTATGGCGTGGGGGACACATATGACAAATGCCATAACAATCGGCCATGCCCTACAGCAGCCTGCAACAGCTGTCCAAACCAAACAGTACTTGCCAACTATGCAGCCATCCATATTTGATGGACATAGCCTGCACTTCTGATATGCTACCAAGAAGCAAGCCCTGCCATTGCTGTCACCATCATAAATGCTCTAACAAGTGATCATGCCCCAAGTCTCACATACTCCAAGCATCAATAAAATGGGTAAGACGACCTCCGATGAGAT
>UESW01003127.1:40385-115932 GCA_900491605.1 Calamus simplicifolius | reverse complement strand
AAGTTAATGTAGATTCTTCATTTGCCATTCGACTTCTTCACCATGATAACATTCATCAGCCAATTGGGATAGTTCACTTCCTGAATGAAGTTAGCTTTAATGAGCTTGTCAACCTCCTCTTCAATGGCCTTTTGATGCTCGAGGGCGAAGCTTCTTTTCTTTTGCTTGACTGGCTGAAATGTCTCGACCATATTAAGATGATGGACAAGCACATCCGAGCTAATTTTTGGTATCCAAAGCATACCAGGTGAAGACGTCAGCATTCCTTTGGAGAAAATCGACCAAATCTTGTCGAGGCTTTCCCTTCAATTGTCACCCAATCCTTATGCTTTGGTCTGGCCGAGCTTCGTCAAGCGGCATCTCTTCGAGCTCTTCGGCTGGTTCTCTCTGTTGCTCAGCAAAATCTTTCTGAGCATCCAGCTCATCAACCTCGGGCCTTCTTGACTGAATATCGGCAACAAAGTAGTACCGAGCCATAGCTTGATTTTCTCGAACTATTCCCACTTCCCATTCTGAGGGGAACATCATGGAAAGATGAGAGATGGATATAATAGCTTTAAGGGACTTCTGTCCGGGCCTACCAAGGATTGCATTATAGGGAGATCGAAGCCTGGTTACCAGAGTCCGTGTGGACAGTGGCTATACTGGGCCAAATGCCCGTCCGAACCACTAATGTAATGACTCCCTCGGGGGTAATAACATCGCCAGTGAACCTCACCAAGGTAGAGTCTATGGTCTAAAGATCTTTCATCTGCAATTTTATCCTCACAAAAGCATCAAAGTACAAAATATTAACAGAGCTTTCACTATCAACTAAAATACAGTGTACATCATAATCGTTCATGTTAAGAGATACAACCAAAGCATCATTGTATAGATATTGTATCTCCCGGAGGTCATCATCAGAAAAATAAAGCTCATCAATCCGGGCCTTCTTTGATGGATTTTCCTCTTCATCTAGCTAGGCCAATGAGGAGCCAATCGTTGCTATCATACTGACATTGCCAACAATCGGTGGGTTCAGTGGAGGAGGTTGGCGAGGCTCAGGCTGACAGTCTCCTCCATTGTTTGACTCATGGGCTCTTCTAAACCGGTCCAGCCTTCCCCGATGAATGAGTTGCTCGATCTCATTCTGAAGCTGCTAGCACTCTTCAGTATCATGCCCGTGATCCTGATGTAATCGGCAATACTTAGTCATGTCCCTCCGGGCTATGTTCCCTCAAAGAGGTGGCAACCAAGGGATCTGATGCTTGATCTCCATCAAGATCTGTGCCCTTGGTGTGATGAGTGGAGTGTACTGATTGAACCTTCGGGCTGGGCTCCAAGTGTAATCCCTTAGTAGCGACGGAGGAGCTCTCTGGCGATGGGGCGGACTTGTACGGTGAGAAGGCTGATTCCTCTATGAGCCTTTGGACTTTTTCCTCTTTGATTGCTTGACTCGGGCTGACCTCTATGACTCCTCAACCCTGGCATACTTATCCGCTAAAGCCATCATGTTGGAGAGGCTATTCGGATAGTTAACCTCCAGGGCTAGATAGAAGTCATCCTCCTTTGATACCCCGCCCGCCAAGATGGACATGGCCATCTCATGGTTGTGTTAAAGTGACCGAGATAATTCTTTAAAGACTCCTCCTCCCGTTGCTTGACCTCGAAGAGAAAATCAAACCTTCGTCGGTGGCGACGACTACTGACGAATTGATTGATGAATAGGTAGCTCAGCTCATCGAAGGAACTGATGGAACTTGGCTTCAGGCTATTGAACCAGGTTCTAGCAGACCCCTAAGAGTGGAGGGGAAGGTTCAACATAAGATCGCATATGACACTCCATGGAATATCATGATGGATCGAAAGATGCTCAGATGGTCATTGGGATTGGTGGATCCATGGTATGGCTCAATGGTGGGAAGCTTG
This sequence comes from Calamus simplicifolius, assembly GCA_900491605.1. Lineage (NCBI taxonomy): Eukaryota > Viridiplantae > Streptophyta > Magnoliopsida > Arecales > Arecaceae > Calamus > Calamus simplicifolius. The sequence goes on along the minus strand of UESW01003127.1, from coordinate 114,021 downwards.
ATATGAAAAGGGATCATTTCCCGCATGATCTTCTCGAAGAAGGGGATGCCATGTTCCATCTTCGATTGGAGCTGTGGAGCTTGCTTAATGGCATCTAGCTCTTGCTGCCACTCTCGACGCATCTCCTGGGGCTGTCTTTGAACCTCCTCATCCCGGGTAGCAGGAGAGAAGGGGTGAGAAGATCGTGGCCGCAGCATCGAATCATGGCAAGAGTACCCCAGAGAGAGAGATCGAGCTCGCCAAGATCTAGGCAGACTCAACTCTCGAGCCCTTTGTGGTGCTAGTTTAGGCTCTCTTTGGTTGGGCTGCTGAGGGTGGCTCATGACTTCGAGCAGGTTGAAAGAAGATATCGTCGAAGGACCAGGGGTGGAGACCCCATCGAGGAGCTATGGAGCAGGGGCAGCCAGATGGGGAACTCCATGAAGTTCTTGCACCAACTGGGCCAAAGCTTGAACTTGCTGGACTAGTGTGGTGAATTGGTCCTGGGTGACCACAGTTGTCAGTGGTGAGGGAGTTTCGGCTAGCGACGGATGTGGAGACACCATATTGCTTGCAGGATCAGGCCTTTGGGAGGTGGTCTGATCTTGAGCATCTGAGATTGCTCTCCTTCGATTGGCCATTGAAGGATTCTTCTCATTTCAAGCCTTATCTCCTTGATCATAAGTTTATAGGACTTGAGGCCCTTCCTCTAGTGCCAATCTGTTACTGTAGAAATCTGTTCTTCGACTCGGGTGCAGCCCACCTCTGGATCTGAACGCTTGTCTCTTGCCTAGATGGACCTGCAAGATAGTCCTCACATAGAGAACGTTGGGGTGGCCCTCTACGGAAGACCCTTCGATGCCCAAGTCAATGAAGATTCACAGCAATCAGATATGAGAAGAAGGCTCTTGCAGAAGAGTCCCTCAAGAATGACCTCTTGAGAAGCTGGGAGCTCTGCTTGAGCTTCAATGAAGTTTTGAGTAAAAGTGTCAGCATACCTGAAGAATTTTTGGACAGTGTATTTATAAATTATAAGTTGCTGGCATGATGGCAGGCAATTACCTGACTTTTTGAACGTGTCACAGGAAATCAAAAACCGTCATGATTCGAATATGATTTGAATCAAATTTGTTATGAGGTCGATAGCACTCGAATCTGGTTAGTTAGAGGATCAATGGCTCGAGAGGCTAACTGATGCTTTGAGATTTGATGATTTATAGGCTCTAGACCACATTCGGCATTATTGGCCTTATTCCCCACTTAAGATGGTTGGGGACGCACGTGGTTGGAACCCCGTCAAATTATCATGAATTTGAATTTTTTCGCACTTGGTCCTTTATTTCTCTTTAGGAAAAATACTTTGGGAATCAGGCGATCGGGGCTATTCATCGTGATGATAGGTAACTAGCGCACTTGGGTTAGGTGTGAAGGTAGCTCGATTCCGTAGAGGTTCAAGGATTCCTCAATTCTGCTGAGGAGTAAAAGTAACTCAGTCTGACCGAAGCACAGGTATAGCTCGATCCGGCCTAGGTATAGGAGCGGCTCGGCCTGGCCGAAGTATAAAGATAGCTCGGTCTGGCCAAGGTATAAGGATAGCTCGATTCGATCAAGGTATAAGGATAGCTCGGTCTCACCGAGCTGTATTAGCTTTCTCTTTTTCGGGATGCGGCAACTGACGGATTAAAAGTCGAAAGTGATTCCAACCTTTTCGTTGTGTACACGGATATTAACGTAATAACGATTTTACTCCGCATCAAGTATAAAATAATTCAATACTAGATTTAATGTTATAATATGATAAAAATTTAACATTATGATCTAACTTTTTAAGAAATCAATGCGCACCACCCTTTTGCATCTCATCAAGATCCATATTCATTAATCAATTAAGAGCCTCCCTTTTCACCCAATTACCTTTCTCCCAAATAGCTAAGGTCTAACAAATGATTCTTTGTGCCTTTCTTGATTCAACCTTTAGGATGAAGAACCGCCACATCATTTGATAGATGCTCCATTCCGCCAAAGTCGAATTTATATCGCGGTTGGCACATGCCCAGTTATGTATTGAAAAAATTTATACTGTATTTTTATGTAATATCGATAAGCTGATATCCATATTCACTCCATATCTGCATTTGTTTTTATTAAAGAAGTTTAATTAATTCCAAAAAAACTTAAAAGTTTAAAACCATAACAATTATATAATTTTAATATCAATGAAACCTAATTAAATTTCAATCTCTAATAATAACATCAAGATAATTATATAAATAATACTTTAAATGTATTTTAAGTTTCCATATGATCGATCTAAAGAAAACATTAAACTGAAAATAAATATTAAAAAGAAATATTGGTTTATGGCTTTAGAAAAAAATACTAATAAGTGAAATGGAGCGGACATTTACTTATTTTCTTTTTACTATGATTTTTGCATGTTTAGAGGAATGAATACCTTGTGGATTTTTTTTTGAGTTTCCATGGTGGTTGTGATATTAAGTTAAATTCCCTCCAACATCTTATAAAATTTTAGAGTTTGTATTAGAAATTTTATATGTAGTAATAAAATTAAAATACAAATTATTAAGAAAAGAGAAAAATGTCTATTATATAATATTTACTTTATTTTGTAAATGAATAGTCACAATAATCATGTGAAATGAGAGAAACACGGATATCATACTTTAATTTATCACACAAATAATAGCAAACATTAGAAATATATGAGTAACAGCATTTAGAAATATATGATACGAGTAATAGCATTTAGATATATATGAGTAACAGCATTTTTCACAAGAGTGTCTAATTTTTAAATAAATAAATATTCTATTAGAATTACATAATTATGATGAAAAAATTCAAATTAATAAAAAAAGTCAATATATGAGTCCTTGAGCATTAGAAAACTAAATTCTAAAAGTTGCATCACTATAATTTTTCTTTGACATTTATAGTCAGATATACTTGAAAAAGAAAATTATATATATATAGTTTTTCCTCTTCCTTTCGAAAAATCCAAGTAATTAGATTCATAGTAAGGAGTGTTTATGAATATTTCTTAGAATAATATTATAATCCTAATTTTGTAACATTTAAGATTATTCCAAAATTAAATTGTGGTTGTTTGGATATCTAGTCTTTGGATTTGATTATAGTTTAGCAAGCTAGTAAGGTTCAACTCATATATCTAGCTTAGAAGTAGAAGAAAAATGAAAACAAGGCATAACTATGCTAGATGCTATGTGATGCGTGTCGTAGCGCAACGATTTAAACACCTTAATTTCACTATTAGGATAGCGAGAGTAAGGGATCGATTCCACAGGGACTTTAGCGATTATCTTGAAATATTTTATAAATTTAACTAAATAGATAACTAAATAGATAATTAATAGTGCAAAATAATAAGATATGGTTTATCTTATTAGAGCACGGCTCGTACCCGTAGATCACGGCCCGTCCTTTTAAGAATAAATCAGTCTAAATTATTTTCACTTAAATAAAATTTAATAACAATTTAACATGAATAAAATTTTATTTCAATAAATCTAAGAGTGCATATTAAAATCTAAATAGAAGAGTTTTAATTTCTAACATAACAATAAAATAGCAATAAATAAATCTATGATCCAAAGCTCTTAGGAACAACCGTCGTGAACAGCAGATCTTCTGTAATCCTCCACGGCACAATTGGATGATGGCTTCTTTCACACGGCACGAACAGAGCTCCGACGGAAGAATTCTCCACGGCTGGAACCGGGTCTTCAAACGGAACAAAGCCTTGCCTGGAACACCTACGAACTCCAAACCGAGCACTCCACGGATGAACACTGCTCCAAACTCTCCCTTGGAACTTGCTCATTGGACTCCCCCTGCTGCTATTTGTAGAAGCCCAGACGCGGGTTTGACGCGGCGAGGATTTCTGTTTCAAAACAGAGACAACGCAGCGGAAGCAAGGAAATAACAAAAAAATCTAGATAAATAATCAATAAAATTCAAATTCCTTCAAAGGAATTTAATTCATCTAATTTGATAACTTCCAATCTAATCTATTCCTTAATTAATGGAGGAAACGATTAGATTGGATTTAGAGAAGAATCGGCGGAAACAGAGGAATCAGCTGAGAAAACGATGAAGTCGGCACTTGGTTTGCCGACTTCGCTTTAAAATCCGTGCTAAATCCTTATAAAATCAATTCCGAGCTCATCTTAACTCCGATTTGAGTGCCGTTTGCGTCATTAAATCCCTAAAATCGAGCTCTTTAAACTGATAAGGTTTTATCAAAAATATTATATAAAATATTAAAATATTAAATAAAAATAGGTACGTTAAATTATTAATTAATAGGTTTAATGATAATTATTTATGCGTTTATCACTCCCCCCAACTTGAATCTTACTCGTCCTCGAGCAAATAAAAAAATTTAGAAATATGTACCAAGCTAGTCCAAGAATTGATAGTTATCTTATAGTTCTTTTTTTTTTTTTTTTTTTAGTGATAAAGTGTAGTCCATAAGAATTTATAGAAGTCTTCCTTCACCAACTTTCCACTTCTCTGATTAAGTCTTCTAACTTAATTTGGGTTGGGTGTAATGTCTTTTGTCCTTTGGATTATTTATTTATTTATTTATGTAAAGTCAGTGCAATGTCCTAACCCCTTGCTTTCTAATTAACCTTTGTAGCGAGCTTTAGGCCAATGGCTCCCAAACCAGTTGGTTTTAGGGCATTAGGTGTAAAACACCCCTCGACTTACTTACTCGAGTTAAAAAGGCTTTAGGTAGGACTAACTTTACTTAGGTTCTTTTACATTCCCACCTTTTTACGCGAACAACATCACTTTCTTAGGTGACGGGGCCCGGTTACTCAGTGAAAAATGCTAAGAACCTAATCTATTAACTTTAAGAGAGATTTTTTTTTTTTTTTTTTTTTTTTTTTTAAATAACATTTTCACCCATACCCTTATTAAGTAGATTGTACTATTAAGATCAGTGGTCAGAAGGGTCTGAAATTATTCTAAAAATTTTCTGGGCTAAACCCTACCTTTTATTAGGTTTACTTAATAATTTATTCTCAGTATTTAAAAAATAATAATCTAACCATTAATTCATTAATAGACTGCTTGATTAACTTCAAATCGAGACAGAATTTGGTAACACATCTGATTATAGTTTTACTTTTCTTTTTCCTCCTCCCCCCCAACTTAATTTCCATTGTCCCTAATGGAAGAAAAATTAATTAATTTCAAGGAAAGATACTACCTGGTAGAGTATTTGAAGGTTGGAAGTTTCATTGTTGCCATCTTCTTTCAATCTGCTTCTGTTGCTCTTCTCTGGTCATACTAAAAAAAACACACTAAAAGAAAAGAAAGTTAAAAATAACTAATAAACTGGGTTGCCTCCCAAGAGCGCTAAGTTTAAAGTCTTCAGCCAGACTGTGCTACTTATTATGATAGTGTTGGGTTCACAAGATCAATTGATTCAACAATTTCTCCATCATTAATTTCTTCTATATATGGTTTCAATCGCTGGCCATTTACTTTGAATGTATTTCCTTGCTTGGGTCTTTAAGCTCTACAGCTCCATGGGAAATACTTGAGTTACTATAAAAGGTCCATTCCATCGTGAACGAAGTTTTCCAGGGAAAAGGTGTAATCTTGAATTGTAAAGCCATACTTTTTGATTTGGTTCAAAAATTTTTCTACTAATAAATTTGTCATGATATGCTTTGGTTCGTTCTTTATAAATTTTTGAGCTCTCATATGCCTCATTTCGTAGTTCTTCTAACTCATTCAATTGAAGTTTTCTATTGACACCTGCATTTTCATATCATAATTAAATTGCTTGATAGCCCAAAATGCACGGTGTTCTAATTCTACAGGTAAATGGCAGGCTTTTCCAAATACGAGCCTATAAGGAGACATTCCTATGGGAGTTTTAAATGCAGTACGATAAGCCCATAATGCATCATCCAAACGTTCTGACCAATCTTTCCTATCAGGTCTCACTGTTTTCTCAAGGATATTTTTAATTTCTCTATTTGATATTTCAACTTGGCCACTAGTTTGGGGATGATAAGGTGTAGCTACCTTATGAGTAATTCCATATTTGTTCATTAATCCTTCAAGTGTCTATTCGTGAAATGTGTACCCCCATCACTAATTATAGCCCTTGGGCATCCAAAACGACTAAGGATATTATGCTGAATAAACTTGATTACAACTTTATGGTCATTGGTTCGAGTTGCCATGGCTTCAATCCATTTTGACACATAATCAACTGCCACTAGAATGTATTCGAATCCAAAAGAGGAAGGAAATGGGCCCATAAAATCAATACCCCATACATCAAAAATTTCTACAACCAAGATAGGGTTTAGGGGCATCATGTCTTTTCGAGATATATTTCCTGTTTGTTGACATTGGAGACAATTACGGCTAAATTCATGTGCATCTTTAAAAAGAGTTGGCCAATAAAACCCACTTTGCAGTACCTTTGCTGCAGTTTTCTTTCCACTAAAATGTCCTCCACAGGCAAGAGAATGACAGAAGTTAAGTATACTTTTGAATTCACTTTCGGGAACACATCGCCTAATCACCTGATCTGAACAGTACTTAAATAATTCAGGGTCTTCCCAAAAGTAATATTTGATTTGTGAGAAAAATCTATCTTTTTCTTGTTTTGTCCAGTGGGAAGGTACTTTTCCTGTTGCCAAATAATTCACAATGTGGGCAAACCAGGGAAGACTGCTATGGAAATTGAGAATAATTGCTCATCAGGAAATTTATCTCTGATTATTTCTTTATTGTATTCCACTGAGATCCTAGAGATATGATCTGCTACCATATTTTCAGAACCCTTCTTATCTAAGATTTCTAGATCAAATTCTTGTAGTAGTAGGATCCATCTAATTAGTCTGGGTTTTGTATCCTTTTTTGATATAAGATGCCTCAATGCTGCATGATCTGAATAAACTAAAACTTTAGACCCTAACAGATATGATCTAAACTTTTCTAGGGCAAACACAACTGCTAGTAATTCTTTTTCAGTGGTAGTATAGTTCATTTGTGCATCTGAAAGAGTTTTGCTAGCATAATAAATTACATGGGGTTCTCGATTGAGTTTCTGTCCTAGAACTGCCCCTACAGCATAATCAGAAGCATCACACATGATTTCAAAGGTATGGTCCAATCTGGGGGCTTGATAATGGGTGCAGTGGTCAAAGCAGTTCGAAGGATGTTATAGGCTGTTAGACAATCTTTATCAAAATTAAAAGAACTATCCTTGGTCAACAAATTACACAATGGTCGAGAAATTTTACTGAAATCTTTGATGAAACGTCTATAAAAACCAGCATGACCAAGGAAAGATCGTACTTGTTTAACTGAGGTTGGGGGTGGTAGATTTGAGATCAATTCAACCTTGGCTTTATCAACCTCAATACCTCTCTCTGAAACAATGTGTCCAAGCACAATTCCCTCACGAACCATAAAATGGCTCTTCTCCCAACTTAGGACTAAATTCATTTCCATACATCGTTTCAGTACCTTAGTCAAGTTCTCGAGGCAGCTATCAAATGATGCACCAAAGACTGAAAAATCATCCATAAATACTTCCAAAAATTGACCAATCATATCAGAAAATATGGCCATCATACATCGTTGAAATGTGGCTGGTGCATTACAAAGACCAAATGGCATACGTCTAAAGGCAAATGTTCCAAAGGGACAAGTGAAGGTGGTCTTTTCTTGATCTGCAGGAAATACTGGGACTTGATTGTATCCTGAATATCCATCTAAGAAACAAAAGAAACTTTGTCCCGCTAGCCGTTCTAGAATTTGATCGATAAAAGGCAAAGGAAAGTGGTCTTTCCTAGTCACGGCATTCAACTTTCGATAATCTATACACACTCTCCAACTAGTTGATGTGCGAGTAGGAATTGATTCACCCTTTTCATTTTTAATCACGTAATACCCGATTTTTTAGGTACTACTTGGATTGGACTGACCCATTGGCTATCTGAAATTGGATAAATAATACCAGCATCAAGCCATTTTACTACTTCTTTCTTAACAACATCCCTCATGTTTGGATTTAGCCTTCGTTGCATGTCTCTATGTGGTTTGGCTTCAATTTCACTATGAATATGGTGCATGCAAACGGAAGGGTCAATTCCCTTAATATCAGCTATTGTCCATCCAATTGCCTCTTTATGTCTTTAAGTACATCTACCAATTTATCTTCTTGCTCAGAGGTTAGGGTAGATGCAATGATTACTGGAAGGGTATCATTGGGTCCAAGGAATGAATATTTTAAGTCATCTGGAAGAGGTTTCAATTCTAGTTGGGGTGGTTCTTCCAAGGATGGTATTAAAGGACTTGGTTTAGTTGGAAGTGGTTCATATTTTATAGTCCATGGCGGGATGGTGTCAATCTTAGGTGGTTCTAATAACATGTTTATCTCTTTGGTATACTCATCAATATCAAAGTCATCTATTCCAAAATGTGTAAGACATGTTTGTAAAGGATCCGAATCAATCAAACTTTGGAATTTCTTATCTACTACTTCCTCTATCATGTTTACTTCATTTAAATCATACACAGGTGGTCCTTGGGAAGCATTAAAAATATTTAATCTCATCTTCTTGTTTCCAAAAGATACATCCATCACACCTGTTCTACAATTTATGCATGCATTAGCAGTAGCTAGAAAAGGTCTTCCAAGGATGATGGGAATTTGGTTAGGATTACCACTAGATTCCATATCCAACACAAGGAAGTCGACAGGAAAATAGAATTCATCCACCTTTACTAATACATCTTCCAATATTCCACGAGGTTCTTTGACTGATCTATCTGCCAATTGTAGTGTTACTGTCGTGGGTTTCAACTCTCCAAATCCAAATAACTCATATACTGAACTTGGAAGAAGGTTTACACTCGCACCCAAATCTAATAATGCTTTCTTGATTGTGAAGTTTCCTATGACACACGATATAATCGGGGTACCAGGATCTTTTAGTTTGGGTGGGGTTATTTGCTGAACAACTGAGCTGACTTGCTCAGTCAAATGGATCTTTTTTGGTATTGTGTCTTGGCTTTCCGTTTTTGTGTGCATAGATCCTTCAAAAATTTGGCATAAGCTGGAACTTGCTTGATAGCATCGAGAAGAGGTAAGTTTATTTGGACTTGCTTAAATAACTCAAGCATCTCATTCATTTTTATATTCTTCTTATCTGAAGGCAAAGGAGATTCTAAAGCACTAGGGAATGGGGCTTTAGGTATGATTGCTTGATCATTGAATTCCTTTTCTTTTTCATTTCTTCTCTCTTCTGGTTTAGCCACTTCTAATTTCTGGGTTGGTTCAGGTGGGTTCAATGCTTTTCCACTTCTGAGAGTCATGACTGATTTAGCATGTTCTGGGAATTTGTCAGGACTATTGGAACCTTCAGCCATGAATTGTCCTTTTGGGTTATCGATAGGCTGACTAGGTAACTTACCCTCCTCCCTTCTACTGAATGCTGTGGCTAATTGACCTATCTGAGTTTCTAGTTTTGCAATAGATTGTGTATGTGATTTTATTGCTATTTTATTGTTATGTTAGAAATTAAAACTCTTCTATTATAGATTTTAATATGCACTCTTAGATTATTGAAATAAAATTTCTATTCATGTTAAATTGTTATTAAATTTTATTTAAGTACAAAATAATTTAGACTGATTTATTCTTAAAAGAGACGGGCCGTGATCTACGGGTACGAGCCGTGCTCTAATAAGATAAACCATATCTTATTATTTTGCACTATTAATTATCTATTTAGTTATCTATTTAGTTAAATTTATAAAAATATTTCAAGATAAGCATTAAAGTCCCTGTGGAATCGATCCCTTACTCTCGCTATCCTAATAGTGAAATTAAGGTGTTTAAATCGTTGCGCTACGACACGCATCAGATTTTTGGCGCCGTTGCCGGGAACAGAGTTGGAACCTACGAACTCCAAACCGAGCAAATAACTCCACGGATGAACACTGCTCCAAACTCTCCCTTGCTCACGAACTCAGGCTGCAGATCATTGGACTCCCCCTGCTGCTATTTGTAGAAGCTGAGACGCGGGTTTGACGCGGCGAGGATTTCTGTTTCAAAACAGAGACAACGCAACGGAAGCAAGGATAATAACAAAAGAAATCTAGATAAATAATCAATAAAATTTAAATTCATTCAAAAGGAATTTAATTCATCTAATTTTATAACTTCCAATCTAATCTATTCCTTAATTAATGGAGGAAACGATTAGATTGGATTTAGAGAAGAATCGGCGGAAACAGAGGAATCAGCTGAGAAAACGATGAAGTCGGCACTTGGTTTGCCGACTTCGCTTTAAAATCCGTGCTAAATTCTTATAAAATCAATTCCGGGCTCATCTTAACTCCGATTTGAGTGCCGTTTGCGTCATTAAATCCCTAAAATCAAGCTCTTTAAACTGATAAGGTTTTATCAAAAATATTATATAAAATATTAAAATATTAAATAAAAATAGGTACGTTAAATTATTAATTAATAGGTTTAATGATAATTATTTATGCGTTTATCACTATGCCACATATTATATGGTTGTCAAGTTTTTTCCAAATATTGAAAAATAGAATGAGCTTTTTATTTTTTATTTTTTTTAGAATGACAAAACTATTCTTGAGGTGTGCTTCAAAAAAAGTATTCCAACAAAGATTTCTTAAAAATAATTATTTAGTAACATTATCTAGAAAGTTTGTTACAAGAATAAAAGTTTAAAAAATATTTAAGAAGAATCTAGAAAACTTAGCTTCTAGTTTTTTTCCTTATTTTATAAAATGAATCAACACAAAACATGCTGCTAACTTACATTTAATTTATATAAAATATTAATATATAAATAAATAGTAATATTAATGTATATATATATATTATATATTATATCTTATATACTATAGTGATGTAATGTTATAATTTATCATTTTATTCATATAATATAAATAAATACTTTATGCATTATTTATATTTAATATAAATATATAAAATTGTAACTTGGGACTTCACCTAAAAGCTAGTTTGAAGACCTAAAAGCTAGTTTGAAGAATAGATTATTTAGGCTCCTCTGTTTATATAATAGCTAAGATTGGCTTGTTGCATAATCAATTTAAGATTAAACATGTCAAATAGCTAAGATTGACTCATTGCACAATCATTTTAAGATTAAACACATGTAGGTCTCTCACATACTCCTTTTTGTTCAAGTTCTACCATTCTTGCTAAATTAATATTTGAGGAGGCAATTAACCCCATAGGATACAATGATCATATTTGGACTTGCCCGACTTCCTAGGCAGTCCTGTCCTTCTAAGCAGCCCTCTTTCCTCCAAAATGGCCTCTTCTCTTAAGCAGCCCTGTCCTCCTAGGCGGCCCCGACTTCCTCCTGATTCTTCAACAGCACACCCTCGGCTCCAGTTTACTCCCGGTCGACGACATCCTTCTGGACTCCCGACGCAGCCTTCAAACTTTAGTTCTGCAATAGCCCAGCCGGCTGTCCCGCTCACGGCCACGGACGGCCCTTGCTCCCAGTTTTGGCCAAGACCAGCTCCTAGCCGCCTCCAGACTCGGCTCTCTGTTCCGAACTCTGTTCTGGATCTGTCCCTTGCTCCCGGGCTTCCGACTACATGATCATGCCTCTCTTCACCTCGGAGCAAGATTCGGTATCCATGCTCGGAAGTGAGGGCTCAACGGGCCTGGTGACTATGGACATGGCCGTGCATTGGTTCAATCTCCCGTGCTTCTACTCTATCATCAATCGTATCTTAAGGAAGCCTAGAGGAGTGATTGTTGTTTGGAGTTACAACTATGACGTCAGTCCTTTGAAGGAGCCAGATATTGTCCTCTCTTAGCATTTAAAGTGGATGATAACATGGCTGTGAGGGACAGCTATGTTTAGCTTCGGAAATGGAGCCAAGGCCATGAGGCCAGCTATTCACCCGTGACACCGTCTTCTTCTTCTACGGGCACTCCTAGTTTTGCTAAGAATTCGCCTGTTGATGCCTGATCATTTTGAGCTGGCGTCTTGAGCGTCGGCCGTTCCTTCATAGAAATATCGAGCCCTTTCTTTGTCTTCAAAGCCTGCAAGAAGTCCCACGGCCAGGTATTCCGGCAGAAACCCTCCGACGCTCAAGTTAGTGCTCTGGCAACAGCCATGAGCTTGAGAAAGCTCAAAAGAGAAAAAAAGAGGGGCTCAGAATAGCGTGTTAAGTTTTTTTAGAGTTACCTCTTCTTACCTAATTTATTTACCTTATACTATGTGAAACTTGCTTGAGAAGTTTGGGTTCTTGTCCTCTAGTGGGAAGGAGTCACGTGGAGCCTTATGATGGACCATGACTTTTGGGGGCTCATTTAGTCTGAGTGGCTAAAGTGTCATGATGACTGAGGACTTTTGGTGGATGAAATGTCAGGGCTGACATCTGTGAGGCTAAAAATGCTGCCACTTGTCAAGACTTTTATGATAAATGATAACTTTCAATAAAGCTTACCTCTTAGTGGAATGTCAGAGCTACAGGCGCTGTCACATCCTTCATCACTTTTCTCTTTTCTTATTTTGAGACTTGTGTTCACCTTGACTCGGCGAATCTGACGCGAATTATGGTAATCCGTTGAAGATACTCGGCTGATCCGTAGTTCCGAATCAATCTATCGCCAGCTGTCATTTATAATTATGAATGTGGCGGTGCCCTGTCCTTTGACAAGCTCCTGAGGGCCCTATAAATACTTTAGATCATGATGCCAGTGTCCCTCCTTTCTTTTTATTGGGTCTTTGAGTCATCTTGGGAAGGACCATGACTGGTCCTTCACCTCCCTGTTATCCTCCACGTCACTTTTCATTATTTTGTGGCTGGAGTCCTTCTCCCTCCCAGAGCCATCCATGCAGCCTGGAGTCCGAACCAGGGAAGCCCCGGATGCTCGAAGTCATGAAGTTCAGAGAGTTAGAAGTCCGTGGAAGACCTGGGGCCGCCGTGGGATTCGCTTGAACCACCAGGGGCCGCCTAGGATGGACGGAAGGCCGCTGTGACAGGGGCCATTGCAGAAAGGCCGGAAGCCATCACGGAAGGGCCGGAGGCCGCCTAGGATTTGCCAAGGCCTCTTAGGCTGCTCTTGGCCGCCGTCATGGGGGTGTCAGGGGCCGTCTAGGATTGCTCGGGAGCTGCCTAGCTGGAAGAAGCTTTCGGGACCGCCTAGGATGAAGATGGGTCCCGAAGTTATTACTGAAGAACCTGCATGCATGGGGCCAAAAAGGGAGTCAACCCATAAATGCACATGGCCTTTATAAGACCATAAATGCCCTAGCACATAAATGCGATAGGGAGCCATCATCGTGGTGGCATTGGGAGTCTGAAACCGAAGCCGCTTAGAAAGGCTGCCTAGGATGGCCGCTTAGAAAGGCCGCCTAGGATGGCCGCTAGAAAGGCCGCCTAGGATGGCCATTGAGGAAGGCCGCTTAGGGCTGCCGCCTAGGATGGCCATTGAGGAAGGCCGTAGAGGAAGAGGCCGCCTAGGATGATCGTTGAGGAAGAGGCCGCCTAGGATGACCGTTGAGGCCGCCTAGGATGACCGTTGAGGAAAAGGCCACATAGGACTGCCGCCTAGAATGGCCATTGAGGAAGGCCGTTGAGGAAAAGGCCGCTTAGGACTTCCTCCGCTGTCTCTCTCTCTCTCTCCTCGTGGTCCGTGACTTGAATGCTCCATTCCATTGAATGCTCTCTAATAAATGCCTTGGAGCGAGGGCCTTTATAAGACCTATAAATGCCTCGGCACATAAATGCCGTTGAGAAGGCCATCGAAGAAGAGGCCACCTAAGATGACCGATGGCCGTTGAGGAAGGCCGCCTAGGACTGCTGCCTAAGATGAAAGGCCGCCTAGAATTATTGAGGAAGGGGCCGTCTAGGATGAAAGGCTGCTTAGAAAGGCCGCCTATGATGGCCGTTGAGGAAGAGGCCGCTTAGGACTTCCTCTGTCTCTCTTTCTCCCCGTGACTTGAATGCTCCATTCCATTGAATGCTCTCTAATAAATGCCTTGGAGCGAGGGCCTTTATAAGACCTGAGCGAGGGCCTTTATAAGACCTATAAATGCCTCGGCACATAAATGCCTTGAGGAAGAGGCCGCTAAGATGACAGGCCGCCCGCCTAGGACTGTCGCCTAAGATGAAAGGCCGCCTAGAATTGTTGAAGAAGGGGCCGCCTAGGATTGCTGTCTAAGATGAAAGGCCGCCTAGAAAAGCCACCTATTATCCCATTGAGGAAGACCGCCTAGGATTGTTGAGGAAGGGGCCGCTTAGGATTTCCTTTTGTCTCTATATCATTAAATGTTGCCCATTGATTTGCCTATGTGACATTAATGACAAAAGGCGATCTTTGGGAGAACCCACTCACATCACATAGCTCTTTTTTCCTCTTGTTCTCTCTCTTCATTATGACGGACGCTTGTTGAAACAGAGAGTAAAGCTGCTGATGGAATTAAACACCCACAGCGTCTTTGAAGAGAAAATCTAGTAGGCCAGCGAGGCCGCCTAGGAACTAAGCCGTTTAGGAAGGCTGCCGAAGATGGCCGCCTAGAAAAATTGTTTGAAAATTTCTGTTTTTATTGCCCATGGGCCTGTTAACTGGTAATATCACCGCCCATCCCAGTTCCTCCCATGACTCTAGGCTCCTTCCCAACAACCTGTCTCCATGACCTCTGGCTTTTGGTTTTTCCCGGCTGCTTCCAACCAACGTCTCCAAGTGGTTTCTAACCCTCATAGAAGATGACATCATTCGAATTGCCTCTGCTTCCTCCCTGGCGGCTCCAACTCCCTGACTTGGATGCTTTCGGCCAATGCCCGACTTTAGCTCATCCTCGACTCCCGGCTTCTGCTCCCGGCCCCAGGTTACTAGCTCCTCGTCTCGGTCCTCTCCGGCCTTCATCCTCACTTCCAGCCACCAGCTCCCGTATGTGACCCAGCATCTGTGCCGGTTGCTCCAGCTCCATCCCAATAGCAACCAATTCCGGTCTCGGCCCTGGCTCCTAGCCTCTCCCGGCCTCGTCCCGATTCTCTCCCAACTCCCAATTCCATCCCGGTCTTCTTCGAGTCCAACGTCCTTCTTGGAGACTCCCTTTTTGTAGTTATGGCTGATGTGGATGTAAAAGCCACATGGGGGTTAACGGCTAAAACCACCTAATGGCAGGAGTAGAGGGGGCACAAACGGCCTCAGCTCATAAGCAGCCCTGAGGCAGCCCCAGCTTATAAATAGCTCGGCTCCTAGATGGTCCCTGTTCATAAACGGCCCTAAGGTGGCACCGGCTCCTAAGCGGCCTGCTCCTGAGGTGGCTCCAGCTCATAAGTGGTCCTAAGGCAGTCCCAGCTTATAAGCGGCCCTACTTCTAGGCGGCCCCTGCTCTTAGAAGGCCCCTACTCCTAAGCGGCTCTGAGGCAGCCCCAGCTCATAAGCAGCCCTACTCCTAGGAGGCCCAGGCTCCTAGGTGGCCCCTGCTCCTAAACGGCCCTAAGGCTGCCCCAGCTCATAAGAGGCCCTGAGGTGGCCCTAGCTCCTAGGCGGCCCCTGCTCTTATCTTCTCTTATCTCCAAGATTAACTTCAGCTTTCCAAGCAAGCCTTCACTTCTGACAAGCCCGGCCCACTAGCCACCTTTGATTCATATATGCCTAATAAGATAAACTTCATCGATTCTGGCACAAGCCTAAGAAGACATAATCCATCATGAAGCATTAATGACTCTGATCAGATGAGCCCAAAAGGTCATCATCTGCCATAAAAGTATCAATCATCCAGTTCAAATGGAATAAATCCCACTAATTCTGACATTCCATTCATAAAGTTTTGGTTCATCATGAGATTCCAAAGCTTCCAAAGCAAGTAACACGAACCCCAAGTATCAATAAAATGGATAAGAGGGACCCCTGACCAAGGTATGAACACTCAAGCATTTAGAGAGCATTTTTTTATCTCTAACTCTCTCTCTCTTGAGCTTCTTCAAGCTCACGGCTATGATTCTGATCACTAATTTGAGCATCGAAGGGTCTCCATCGGAATATTCGATCCCCGAAACTTCTTGCAGATCTCGGCGCCGAGGTAAAGCTTCTTCAGCAAATTAACGACACGTCCACTAACGCTCAAGGATGTTAGCTCAAGGTGATCAGGCATCATCAGATTGGTGCGTCAGGTAGGGGGACGTAGAAGGATAGCTCTGTAACTCCGAGCTACAAGCTTGTCCTCTCTTGAACAATAATGGTGGTGACACATATTCAGGAAGCTTCTGCCAGTTATATTGGAGGGGGGCATTCCTATCATGCTGAGCAACTAGAGGCTAATCCTTTCGTTCTTTCCTTGCCATTAGTTTTGTCTACCTCACATGAACAACTAGCCACCCTTAACCAACAAGTCCTCCAAGCTCTTGTTGTGGTGGTTCGAGAGTTGCAAGGGCAACAACCGGTAGCTATCCAACAGCAATCCGGGCATCCCATACCACTTGCAATAGCCGCCCCAGCCTATCAATAATCTACCTACAGAAGATCCTCTTTGGAAGAGCATCACCACCGTCATGCTCCATCCAAGCACCACCACCAGGAAATCTCCAAGAGGTTACGGCCTCTTATCCTCCACTTGAGTAGCCCCTCCTCTAAATACCAATGGAAAAAGGAGCCCAGGCGAATACGTCACTATCAGCGCCATCACTCCCCTTGCTCGTCTTTTGAATCAATGAGCGAGGACCTCAATCGCTAGATGGAAAGGCGCTTGGAGGAGCAAGATCGACGATTGAAAGAGCTTAGCCAGAAGCTCAATAATCAACCAGGGGTGGATTATGATACCCGTCCATCCCTCACTCACCGGGTTATGGAAGAGCCTGTCTCTCACAGGTTCTGTCTTCCCCAGCTGGATCCTTACAATGGCACTATGGATCCACTTGACCATCTGAAGAGTTATAAATCTTTATAGGTCTCAACCTTTCCATCTGCGCCTCTTTTCCTCTTGAAAACCCACTTACACACTGTGGGTTTTATCCCTTCGGATGGTGAACTAATGTCCATACATTATTGTCCTTCATGGAATCAAGTTCGGATTTCATGGCCTCAAGCCATTTATTAGAGTCAGTCCTTTGCATAACATCCATATAGGTGATTGGATCCTCGTTGTTCTCATTGAGCTCAACAGGATATTCATTCTGGACCAAGAAACCTAAGTATCTTTCGGTTGATGTGGTACTCTACCAGATCGCCTTAATGGTGCATCTAAAATGGGTTTTGAGTTTGATCTAATCAACTCAGATTCTAAGGGTTCACTGGTTTGTGTTGTTCCTTCTACTTGATGAACTTCCTCAAGTTTAATATTCGAGATATTTGTTCCTTCACTAAGGAACTCCTTTTCAAGAAAAACTGCTCTATTACTAATGAACAACTTTTGTTCTTCAGTATTGTAGAAGTAATATCCTTTGGTTTCTTTTGGATAGCCGATGAAAAAATATTTGTCAGATTTGGGTTCAAGTTTGTCTGATTTTGCACGTTTCACATAAGCCGGACACCCCCAGACTCTCAGATAGGTGATAACTGGTTTATGTCCATATCACATCTCATGTGGAGTTTTAGAAACAGACTTACTTGGAACCTTATTAAGAATATGACAAGTTGATTCTAATGTGCATCCCCAAAATGATATTGGCAAGCTCGCAAAACCCATCATGGACCAAACCATGTCTAACAGAGTTCGATTCCTTCTTTCTGACACACCATTATGCTGCGGTGTTCCAGGAGGAGTCCATTGGGATAGAATCTCATTCTCTCTTAAATATGTCACAAAGTCATTGGAAAGGTATTCGCCTCCTCGATCTGATCGAAGGGTCTTAATACATTTTTTTGTTTGTTTTTCTACTTTTTTATGATATAGTTTGAACATTTCAAATGACTTAGATTATGTCTCATAAGATAGACATAACCGAACCTAGAAAGGTCGTCTGTAAAAGTAATGAAGTAGTAATATCCACCTTTGGCACAAGTGCTCATTGGTCCACATACATCAGTATGTACTAGACTCAATAGCTCTTTGGCTCTTTCACCTTTTCAGTAAAAGATGACTTGGTCATTTTACCAAGAAGACAGGATTCACAGGTAGTTAATGATTCACAATCATCAATTCGAAGGATGCCCTCCTGAGTTAACCTGTTTAATCTATTCTTATTGATATAACCCAGCCGATGGTGCCAAAGATAAATGTCTGTGACATCAGTTGTTCTAGGGCGCTTACTTTAGTTGTACACTATATTCACAGGCTGTGATAATATATAAATGTCATTAGATAAATGCCCAATCATTAGAATGACTCCATTCATAATGATATTCAAAGTAACATCCTTTATTGAAATTTCATAATTACTTTTGGCCAAAAGGCCTACAGAAATTACGTTCAACAAGAACGTTAGGCAAAAATGACAATCATTTAGTATAATGACATTTCTATTGAAAACTATTTCAAGAACTCCTAATGCCAGTACTAGAACTAATCTTCCATTGCCGACATTAAGGAATCTTTCATTGTCCTCAAATCTTCTAGTGACCTGTAGTCCCTGCAATAAATTGCAAATGTTAAAAGGACTCCCGGTATCCAATACCCAGGTCTGATTATCATATACAGAAAAATTATAAGGTGTTATCATATAAATACCTTATTGAGCAACATCTTGCCCCTTTTTCTTCTTTGGCCTATTTTGATCAAGTGTGGCAATGTAAAGAGGATAGTTCCTCTTTCAGTGCCCTTGCATCTTGCAATGAAAGCATTCATCTTGACTTTTATCAACTTTCTTCTTCTGCATCTGACCACTTATAGATGTCCTAGCATGTTGCACCTTTTTCTTATTCTTTTTCTTCTTCCCTTTCCAAAGGGTTGATGACCTACCTTAGATCCTTCAACCACATTAACCAAACCCTTAGAGAGCTGGTTATCCTTCTCAAAGTTCTGTAACAACCCCAACAAACCGTGGTAGTTAACTGCAGGCTTTGTCATTCGAAAATGAGTAAGGAAAGGTCGGAAGAATGGAGGCAAGGAATTCAGGATCGCATCTTTTCCCAACTGCTCATGTAGGGGAAAGCCGAGCTTGCTGAGGAGTTCTATCTTCTCAATCATATACAATACATGATCAGTGACAGGAGATCCATCCCTCATTCGAGCATTAAAAATAGCACAACTAGTCTTGTGCCTTTCAATGTCGTCGGGTGTGAAATATTCATTCAACGCTTGAATGATTTCTTCCGGCTGAGCATTCTTGAATCGGCGACCGAATTCATCATTCATTGCTGCTAGCATGATGCAACGTACGCTAGTTCTATCATTGAGCCACTTCTGATAAGTGTCTTTGTCAGAACTTTGGGTGTTTACATCAGTATCTTTGGTGCAGGATTATTCAGAATATATATAATCCTCTCATGCTCAAGGACGATCTTAAGTTTTCTAAACCAGCTATTGAAATTTGAACCATTCAACTTCTCACTATCCAATAGGGACCTTAATGATAAATTAGCGGTCATTTTTGCATAAGAAAAAACTAAAGTTTATTAGTATATAAATTGATTCAGTCTAAAGACTTGGACTTAGTCTAAAGATTCTTCACTATTTTATTCAAATTGGCAGCCTCTACACCTCAATTCGAAGAATTATTCTTAATTCTTTAGTGGGCACTAAGATCTACATAGACTACATACAGGCCCAAGTGAAGCTTGGCCAACCCATATGCATCTAAGAGTAGGTTCAAAACTAATTGTTTCCCCAAACAATTCTTAGTGTTCAGTTTTGCCCCATGTTCCTCTTCAGCAGGCATGGAGTGCCTCCACTGAAAGTTCTGGTTAGGTCCAACCATTAAATGATATAATCAGTGTAACCTATCAATAGACAACCAAGCCCGAGTGAAGCTCGGCCCACCTGACTGTCTATTTAATAGTTACACCAACTTATCATATAATGAATGATAATTTCGATGGTTGACAAGCATCAGGCATGGAGTGCCTCCAATGATTATAAAGACATCGGACTCATTATCACCCACCTTAATGGGAGGCTATGATCTAGTTATCATATAACTATTTCATTTTAAGGACCTAATAATTTTAGAGGATTTAATAATATAAAGATAAATTGACTAATCAAGTTCTCCCACTGAATCTATGAAATCGATAGAATAAAACAAGATTAAGTCAGGTTAAGTGGCACCTAAATCAGTCAGACTGATTTCCTTACAGGCATGGGTCAACCAGAATCAGGTAAATGATCTGAATCATAAATGGTTCACCATATTGACCAGGTGAGTGAGATCGATGGAAGGGATATGCCATTAACTCGTTAAAGACGCATCAATACGAGTTGCTCCCAATTAAAAACCATTCGATCGTTGATCCTAGAGCAACTTGCCAACTCACCTTGATATCATATGGTTAACCAATTTTGATTTGACCATCTAAGAGATTCATGCTCAACCACGGAGCCTAATCTACTTCCATTTGGTTTAATCAAAGAGAAGGACATGATCACTACAACTATTGTTTGATTTAGAGCATTCTTAACCTAATCTAATTAATTTAGATTTGATCAAATACTCTTTTAGTCCAGTTGATTTAAACCTTAGGGTCTAACCCTTTATGGACTCGATTTAGCTAACCCAAAAGATTAAATATATTTCATGTTTACATGTCATATATTTCAATCAAGCATCACTTGCATTATGTTACTACTCATAATTCCTATATTTAGATCGTATCTAAAAAGATTATGAATTAATATTTGACATTCAAATAAAATTCTCATAAATATTTGTATGCTGCATAACATAGACTACAAGCCATCATATCTCATATCTATGTTTTTATACTAAACATGCAAATATCATGCTTTTATACAACATCAATATAAAACATTTTTGAGAGTGAGTGTAATCTATGTTTTGATGCCAAAGCTCAATTTAAATTTTTTTAGACTAAGTATCGATGATAAAACAATCGCACGATAATATGTCACAAAATACCTCATTGAATGGGTAATTTGGATTTTTAATCCATTTGTGACCATATGGCCTTATGATCAGTTTTAGCCATAATTATACAATTAATAAGAATATTAATTTACATGCAATAAATTAGATCAATATCAAAACCATGCTCTGATACCATTTGTAGGGAGAAA
Organism: Calamus simplicifolius; assembly: GCA_900491605.1. Lineage (NCBI taxonomy): Eukaryota > Viridiplantae > Streptophyta > Magnoliopsida > Arecales > Arecaceae > Calamus > Calamus simplicifolius. Next base: position 92,818 of record UESW01003127.1, on the reverse strand, counting down.
TAAACTCGGAGGCATGCATATTTTTAAAATTTGATAACTATTATCAATGCGGAAGCTAAAAGATTACGTATTAATCTATCTAATATGCATCAAGATCATATCTTTGCCTTATATATAGGATCGCTTGATCTAAAATATGCATATAAATAATCATCAAGATCATATCTTGATCCTCAACGTAAGAAGTCGTACTTCTTGCCTTGAATCATGCCTTAAGGTTTAGGGATCATATCACTTACCTTAAGGGTAGTTGTTAAATCCTTTTATGCTCTGCAGCCGTTCAATCGTCCGGCCTCTAGTATCGTCCATACGAAGCCCCGAATGATCGGATTTCTGAGAGTGCTAGCTCGCAGAAAAATGACTTTGCTGATCTTGAATCCTCCCACTTGAATCTTCCTCCAAGATCCATCAAGCATTTGCTAACACCAGAATCACCAGGATTTTCTATTCTAACCTTTTTAGAATTACAATCCACGACATGTCGTGTATTATTGTTCTATGTAATCTGGTGAGGGATGTGCTCTATTTATAGTCTCATCTCAGCCTGCCCATTAAATTCTGACATTAAGAATTTCGTCGTTTGGCAAAAAGCAAAGAGACGCCAACCAAAGAGCCGTAGCGCTTGGTTAATTCCGAGGTGAAAACCAAGGAGACGTGAGTTTTGTTAATTCCGACCTCGGTGAGAACTAAAGAGATGTGAATTCTAACACTTAGAATTCCATCGCCTGGTTGATTCAAAGAGGCACATTAATTCACTTTAATTCTAACATTTAGAATTCCGATGGAAATGGTTTTGAAAGGATTAAATTAATACATTAAATTCTAAATGAGAATTTAATCTCTCATACATTAGTTATCTCATCATGTGAGATACTTATGCGAGATGTTTGGGTTCAGGTGATGGTTTAATCTGATCTGAATTTATTGGACTGAACCCACATAGATCATGGTCCTAGCCCAAATCAAATTTGGCTAGTCCTGAATCTATTTAAATCCAAATCAAGTCTAATTTCAAATCAATATTTGAAATTGATTAGTCCTTCTAATAGACTTAAACCAAATTGAATCTTATTCACTTGTACTTAACCCAATTGAGATAATTCATTCAATCAAATTGATTAATTAAATCATATACGATTCTCAATCGTTGATCAGCAAATAGATCATCCTAGGAAACTTCTATGCGTGTGACTCTCTAGGTTCGAACCTAAGCCGGTAGCATAGAAACGACTTTCTATACTAATCGATGTGCCCATCTAGCAATGGAACCCGACGTCCGGATAGGTCGAAGAGTTGCCGAGCAAACTCCAAGAACCCTAAGAAATAGTTACCATATAATTCATCCTCTTGACCACAAATGCTAAGGATGGCTTAAGAGCATGTCAACTCTAAACAGCGAATCCATAAAGTGATTTCAATTTTAGTGATCATGTGACTTTCACATGAAGTGCCTTGGCCAAGGTCTTGCTAAATTGAAATACAAGCATTTCTCCTTTTAACGGGATAGGTAAATCATTCGATCTGACTTTTGACTGCACCCAGTAACCTTTCGTAGCTGGATTAGGGTGGTCCGGCACCTAAGTACTGAATCTTGTCCCACAAACCTATCCACAAGTACTACTTGACTGCACCCAGTAACCTTTCGTAGCTGGATTAGAAATCTAGGTGGTCTGGCACCTAAGTACAATGAGTTGCTTGCAAGTCACCGGTTGTGATCTTCAAGTCTAAAGGATACTCTTGATAGCAGAGTATCCGAAAATGAGTCACGTTCGATGAAATGTACTCCTACACTTTTACCTGTATGTCATACTAGTGTCTCTACACTCCTTGGTTAAGAGGACAACCAACAAATATGATATACAACGTCCTATAATTGATAGTACTATGGCCCTATCATAGTATATCATTTGGTCGCGAACTCTTTTAAGGACCTTCAAAGATAAATCCTTCTTTATCGTGAAGGAAGATCCTGAGGGCTTCATTACTATTAGGAGTTTTAAGAAGATGTTCTTGTAATGAATAAACTGCCAAATAACTTTTATTAATATATCAATTTATATACAATTTACATGAGCACAATCATCAAATGATTGGCTTTAGGATACAATTCCCAACATCTAGCTCTTTGGATCTGGTTGCATGTAACGCTTGTTGCTCACCCATTCCAAGTTGGGTAGTTGATGGGTGAGGCTCAAGCGAAAGCTTGGGTCTCACCCATCCCGAGCCCTCGTGGAGTCCGGAGGTCGGCGAGGCCGACGGGAGCTGGCACGGTAGATGTAAGCTGCCCGAGAGCTGGGAGCCAAGCGAAGGAGGCAGGAGCTGCCCGAGTTGGGGAGAAGATCGGAAGGCAGCCGGAACAAGTAGGGACCTCACGAAACACCCCTCCCACTCGCGGCCTCTGGCTCATCATCCTCCACGCGGCTGCCTGGAGTCGGCAGAGGCCGAGGTCTCTGCTTAGGAGCAGAGCTGGGAGCTCGGGCTAGAGGAGAGAAAATGTGGCGGACCTGGGGAGGCCGCATTGGACTTGCTGGGCCATGGAGGAAAGGCCGATTCACTGAGGCCAAGCCCAGATGTTGTCATTGTGGCCCATGGGGCCAGTAGATATTGTCATTGTGGCCCATGGGGCCTACTGGCCCCATCACTAGTATTTGACCTAAGTAACTGACTCAATGCAACTAAAGAGTGTCTACGAAGATTTCTCTATTTTAGTGGTGAGGAGACTATGATTGAATAATATATAGAATCCTAACCTTGCAACATTTAAGGTTATTCTAAAAATCAAAATTATGGTTGCTTGCTTATCTATTCTTTTTGATTTTGGTTAGAATTTAGCAAGCTAGTAGTTCCAGTCATGTATCAAGCTTAACTAGAGTTCTTGTGAGCTTTTAAGTGGTGTTTTGTAGAAGTATAAGAAAATAAAAACATGAAAAGCATCGTATAACTATGCTAGATGCCATTTCAGAGATTATATGGTGTCAATTTTTTTCCAAAACTTGAAATTAGGATGAGCTTTTTAATATATATATATATATTTGAAATGGAAAAACTACTCATAAGGTATGGTGGTTGCTTCAAGAAAGTATTCTAGCTTTCAAAGCAATAAATATTTCTTAAAAATAATTATTGAATAATAATAATAAAAAATACTGAAATAGCGACGCAAATTTAGCGATGCATCTTTGCATCGCTAAATTGCAACCAAATTGCGACGCCTCAGCGACAACAAAAAATAGCGACGCAATTAGCGACCCCAGAAACCTGCATCGCTATTTAGCGACTCAATAGCGACGTAAAAAATTAAAAAATTAAAAAAATTATTAATTTAGCGATGCAACTGTTGCGTCGCTAAATAGCGACGCAATAGCGACACATAGCTCAAAAAATTAAAAAATATTAAATTTTAATTTCGCGACGCAAATAGTGCATCGCTATTTGACGCAAATATTTGCATCGCTAAATAGCAACGCATTAGCGACGCAATAAACCAGATAATTAAAAAATTAATTTTTAATTTAGCAACGCAAGTAATGCATCACAATTTTTTTAAAAAAATTTAAATTTTATAAAATATTATTAAAATATTAAAAAAATTAAAATAAAAAATTGCGATGCTACTAGATGCGTCGCAATTTAGCGACGCATAAAAAATGAGTCGCTACATTGTGACGCAACTAGGTGCATCGTAATTATTTTAAGAAAAATTAATTTTTATAAAATATAATTATAAAATAAAAATATTGCGACGCAATTCAGTGCGTCGCAATTTTTTTAAAAAAAATTAATTATGTTAAATAGCGACGCATTAGCGACGCAATAAACCAGATAATTAAAAAAATAATTTTTTTTTAGCGACGCAAGTAATGCGTCGCAAATTTTTTTAAAAAATTAAATTTTATAAAATATAATTAAATATAAAAAAATAAAAAATTGCGACGCCATTAGATGCGTCGCCATTTAGCGACGCATAAAAAATGAGTCGCTACATTGCGACGCAACTAGGTGCATCGCAATTATTTTAAGAAAAAATAATTTTATAAAATATAATTATGAAATAAAAATATTACGACGCAATTCAGTGCGTCGCATTTTTTAAAAAAATTAATTATGTTAAATAGCGATGCATTAGCGATGCAATAAACCATAAAGTTAAACAAAATTAATTTTTAATTTAGCGACGCAAGTATTGTATCGTAATTTTTTTAAAAAAATAATTTTATAAAAAATTTAAAAATAAAACATTGCGATGCATTGAAATGCATCGCAATTTAGCGACACAAATAAAATGAGTCGCCACATTGCGACGCCACAAGGTGCGTCGCAATTTTTGAAGAAAAATAATTTTTATAAAATATAATTATGAAATAAAATATTGCGACGTAATTCAGTGCATCATAATTTTTTTAAAAAAATTATTATATTAAATAGCAACGCAATAAATCAAAAAATTAAAAAAATTTAATTTTTAATTTAGCGACGCAAATAATGCGTCGCAATTTTTTTAAAAAATTAAATTTTATAAAATATAATTAAAAGATAAAAAAATAAAAATAAAACATTGCGACGCAATGAAATGCATCGCAATTGTTTTAAAAAAATTAATTTTGGTACATGCGTCGGATCGATCATCGCCGATCGGGATCATGGCTTGGATCGATCGCAACCGTCGTATCGTCACCGATCGGATTGATCGTAACGGTCCAAGATCGATCATCGCTGATCGGAATCATGGCTTTGATCGATCGCAACCATCGGATCGTCACCGATCGGATTGATCGCAATGGTCCGAGATCGATCATCGCCGATCGGAATCATGGCTTGGATCAATCGCAACCATGGATCGTCGCCGATCGAATTGATCGCAACAGTCCAAGATCGATCATCGCCGATCGGGATCATGGCTGGGATCGATCACAACCGTTGGATCGTCGTCGATCGGATTGATCGCAACGGTCCGAGATCAATCATCGCCGATCGGGATCATGGCTTCGATCGATCACAACCGTCGGATCGTCGCCGATTGGATTGATCGCAACGGTTCGAGATCGATCATCGCCTATCGAGATCATAGCTTGGATCGATCACAACCATCGGATCATCGCCGATCGGATTGATCGCAATGGTCCGAGATCGATCATCGCCGATCGGGATCATGGCTTGGATCGATCGCAACCATCGGATCATCACCGATCGGATTGATCGCAACGGTCCGAGATCGATCATCGCCGATTGGGATCATAGCTTGGATCGATGGCAACCGTTGTATCGTCGCTGATCAGATTGATCGCAATGGTCTGAGATCGATCATCACCGATTTGATCATGGCTTCGATCGATCGCAACGTCGGATCATCGCCGATCGGATTGATTGCAACGGTCTGAGATCGATCATCGCCGATCGGGATCATGGCTTCGATCGATTGCAACCGTCAGATCGTCGCCGATCGGATTAATCGCAATGGTCCGAGATTGATGATCGCCTATCGGGATCATGGCTTGGATCGATCGCAACCGTCGGATCATCGCCGATCGGATTGATCGCAATAGTCCAAGATCGATCATCGCCGGTCGGGATCATGGCTTGGATCGACCGCAACCGTTGTATCATCTACGATTGGATTGATCGCAACGGTCCGAGATCGATCATTGCTGATCGGGATCATGGCTTCGATCGATCGCAATCGTCGGATCGTCACCGATCGGATTGATCGCAATGGTCTGAGATCGATAATCGCCGATCGGGATCATGGCTTAGATCGATCGCAACCATCAGATCGTCGCCGATCGGATTGATCGCAACGGTCCGAGATCGATCATCGCCGATCGGGATCATGGCTTCGATCGATCGCAACCGTCGGATCGAAAATTAAAAATTTGTTACTTAAAAATTATGGTTTTTATAAAAACAAAAATTAAAAAATCAAAAATTAAAAAATTTATTATTTCTACGACGTAGTTAATTTCATCGCTATTTAGCGACACATTAGCGACACATATCATAGAAAATAAAAAAATTGTTAATTCAGCGACGCACTTAATTGCGTCGCTATTTAGCGATGCATTAGCGATGTAAATATCTAGAAAAAAAAATTTTGTTAATTCAGCGATGCAATTAATTGAGTCGCTATTTAGCGATGCATTAGCGACGCATTTTCAAAAAATAAAAAAAAAATTCGTCGATTTTTGCCGACAAAATAGTGATGCATTAGCGACACAATTATTTGCGTCGCTAATTTTCCCAGAAAATAAAAACATATTTCCGCCGGTTATTGCCGCCAAAATAGCGATGCATTAGCGACGCAATTATTTGCGTCGCTAATTTTCCCAGAAAATAAAAAAAATTGCCGCCGGCCAAATTAGCGACGGATTAGCGACGCATAATTGCGTCACTAATCCATATTATATTAAAAAATTAGCGAGGGATTAGCAACGCAAAATTGCGTCGCTAATCCCTAATATAAACCCGAGTCGCGCCCGGCCCCCCCGGCCTCTTCTTCTTCCTCTTCTTGCCCTAACCCTTAAGCGGCGTCCCCTCCTCCGGCTCCTCCCGCCCCCTCTCCCGGCGCAAGGAACCCCCGGCGGCGTCCCCAAATTAGCGAGGTAAGCCCCCTCCCCCCCTCCCCTCCCCCCCCCCTCCCGTTTCTGGCCATGGCCGCAGCCGTGGCCGGCGGTGGCCTGGCCACGGTGGTCAGGCCACCATTTTTTAAAAAAAAGGTGTCGGGGTGGGGTTTTTCCCCACCCTGAGGCCACGGCCACGGCGGCGCCATGGCCGGCGGTGGCCTGGCCACGTTGGCCAGGCCACCATTTTTTTTAAAAAAAGGTGTCGGGGTGGGGTTTTTCCCCCGCCCCTGAGGCCACGGCCATGGTCGGAGACGACGGCCACGGCCGGCGGTGGCCAGGCCACTTTTTTTTTTAAAAAAAAGATATCGGGGTGGGTTTTTCCTCCACCCCTGAGGCCATGGCCACAGCGACGGCTGTGGCTATTGTCTCAGGCCACGGCCGTGGCGGTGCCGGCCGTGGTCGGCGATGGCCTGGCCACGGTGGCCGGTGGTGTGGCCAGGCCACCATTTTTTTTAAAAAAAGGGGGTCGGGTGGGTTTTTCCCCCACCCCTGCCATCTCCGACCACAGCCGCGGCCGTGACCTTGGTCTCAGGCCACGGCCGTGGCCGTGGCGGCGGTGGCCTGGCCACGGTGGCCAGGTCACCGTTTTTAAAAAAAAACAAGGGTTGGGGTTTTTTTCTCATTCATTATGAATTTTTTTTAATTTATTTATGTTTATGAACTTAATTTTACATGAAATATTAGAGAAATTTGCATGTAATTTATAATCTTGTAATGCATAATTTGAAATTTACATAATATTTGATATATTTAAATTTTATATATTTAGATTTATAAATGTCTTGTGTTATCGAATCTGTTTATTTCTTGAAATATTGTTCATGATATATTATTATTAGAATGCTTATCATGAAATTTATATGGTTTTGATAGTTTAGATGATTAAATTTTTAATGAATTTATATTTCTTTATTATCTGTTATATTTTGGCTTAGCAAATTTTAAATATTTAGTTTTTAAATATTGTCACAATCATTTTCTTAGCAAATTAGAAAAAAATTTAGAATATTCATGTTCTTCAATTGAAAGAAATTTGATATAGCAAACCATAATTTGATATAATTCCTCAAATTCTAAACCAACCAATCAAAATAAATTTGATATCATGAAGGAAAAATGATATAGCTCATTTGAACTAAATTTAATGTAGGAATATTAAATTTGATATAGTGAACTCAGATTCAAGTACTGAAAGAATATAACTCCTAATAAAAGAATTTGAGATAAGAGCATAGCTTTTATGTGATTTGAGTTATTAGATTGAATCGGATTTAGTTTAGGCCAGGTTGAATCCATTTTTACTTATCTAAAGTAAATCCATATGACATGCATACTATGTCAAGTTCGTTCTTTAATTTTTCATATTATTTCTCACAGCACTATAACCTTTAGACCCGTTTGAGACTTTGTAAGACTTAGTCTTGCAAATTCTCAAATTGTCCTAGTGGACAGTTTGAGATTATTTTTTGTGATATGTTTGTCTGCTATTCGTCATCGTTAGTTGAGCTTGCAGTTTGTATATCCTCATACGTTCTCCTAGTGTGGCATATAAGCCACACATTTAGGAGAACATATGGGGAATTGCTGCCGAAATTTCAACATAAATGATGATAATTTCTAGCAGAATAACATATCGCATAAAATAATCTTGAATGGGATAGGGTCTTACCTAAGTCCTAGTGGAGTGAAAGTGGAATTCATTTAGGACACTTGCTTACTTGTGAAGTCTAATGATTGAACGGACCCCGATCCTGGGCCTCGGTCCTGATAGCACGTAAAGGATCGTAGCCATGGCCCGACCTTGATTTATCGGTATAATTAAAGAGGCATAATATTTGTTATTTACCTTAGATGTGTAAAAGAATTAATCTATTGCTATAATGACTAATGCAAAATTATATTGTTGTCTCCTTTAATGGTTTACCAGGAATTGTATAAGTCGGTCAAAAATGAGCGGGGCTCGCTCGTGGATGTATGTAAGGTTAAAAGATGGGTTGCTTAATCCAGATTTTCTGAATGGATTGGAAGAATTTATTGCATTTGCATGTAGTCAACCCGAATGGATGGATGGGCCTAGGATCAGGTGCCCCTGCAACTTACGCAAGTGTCAGAATAAAGCCTATAGAGATGTTGAAACTGTGAAGGTGCACTTGTGTAAAAAGGGGTTTGTTCCTGGGTACGATGTTTGGAACTGTCATGGTGAAACGGAGGAAATGTTTGCAGTTGTCACTAGCCAAGAAGTGTCAAATCCCATTGATGAACTATTTGTGAATTTAAACACATACAAAGAAATGATGATGAATGCATCGGGTAACGAATTTAATCAGAATACATTTACGGAAGAACCAAATCCAGATGCATAACAATTTTATGATATGTTGTGTTCTGCAAATCAAGAATTGTATCCTGGTTGTGAGAGTCATTCCCAATTGTCTATGGCTGCTCGGTTGTTGAATATTAAGGCGGAACATCGATTATCAAAAAAGGCATTCAATGCTGTAGCTGGGTTAATGAAGGAAGTTTTGCCAAATCATAATGTTGTAGCAGACAGTTTCTACTCAACGAAGAAGTTATTGCGTGGCCTTGGGCTCCCAATTAATAAGATCGATTGTTGCTTGAACAATTGTATGATATATTGGGTGAAGACTCAGAGCTGAGATGGTGTAAGATTTGTGGGCAATTGAGGTACAAAAATGGCGAAGGGGGAGCTAGTACAAGTAGGAGGAAAAGTGTACCTTACAAGAGGATGCATTACTTCCCTCTTACTCTATGCCTCCAAAGATTATACAGATCTAAGGCTACAGCTGCTGATATGAGATGGCATGCCGAACATGAATCTAAAGAAGATGAAATGTGACATCCATCAAATTCAAAAGCTTGGAAGCATTTCAATGAAAATCATCATGATTTCGCAGAAAAAATAAGGAATGTGAGATTAGGTCTTTGTACCGATGGCTTCCAACCGTTTGGTCAAGCGGGGCAACAATATTCATGTTGGCCTGTAATACTGACTGTATATAATCTTCCACCATGGAAGTGCACGAAAGATACTGCAATATTTTTGACAGTTTTGATTCCAGGACCATCAAATCCAAAAGAGAAGATTGATGTCTTCTTACAACCACTGGTAGCCGAATTGAAAATGTTGTGGAAACAGGAGTCATAGCCTACGACATTTCTATGAAAAAAATTTCATTATGAGAGATGCTTTGATGTGGACAATCAGTGACTTTCTGGCATATGCAATGTTATCTGGTTGGAGCACTTCTGGGCATCTGGCATGCCCTCATTGCATGTATGATTCAGATGCATTTACATTGCAGAAGAGTGGTAAGCAGTCATGCTTTGATAATCATAGAAAGTTCTTGCCTTCGAATCATCCTTATAGGCAGAACTTGATCGCCTTCCGGAAGAACAAAGCAGTCACAAAATTTGCCGAACCGGTTAGGTCTGGCACAAATATATTTGATACTATAGAGCATTTGGGGTTGAGGTATGCTTGGGAACCAGATGCAGATAGAATAAATGGCCGTATATGTAAAGAACATAACCGGAAGAAGCAAAGCATTTTTTGAGATTTGCCGTATTGGAGCACAAATCTCATCCGGCACAACTTGGATGTTATGCATATTGAGAAAAATTTCTTCGATAACATATTTAACATGGTACTAAACATCCCGGGAAAAACCAAAGACACTGCAAAGTCGAGAGAAGAACTTAATCAGTATTACAGAAGAGGTGATTTGAGAAGGAATGCTGACGGGACCTATCCTAAAGCCTGTTATACTCTTAACAAAAATTTACGAGAAGTTTTATGTAACTAGATTAGAGGATTAAAATTTCCTGATGGTTATGCTTCAAATATCGGTAGGTGTATGGACATGCATAAGCTCAAGTTGTTTGACATGAAGAGTCATGACTGTCATGTTTTCATGCAATGGTTATTGCCCATAGCTTTTCGTGAGTTGCTTCCGCAATATGTGTGGAAGGCATTGACAGAGCTCAGCTTGTTCTTTAAGGAGTTATCTGCCGCAGTCATTACTTCTACATCCATGGAAAGGCTTGAGGAGAAAATTTTAATTATTTTATGCAAGCTGAGCGAATATTTCTTCAAGTTTTTTTGACTCAATGGAGCATTTNTCAAGGAGTTGTCTGCCACAGTCATTACTTCTGCATCCATGGCAATGCTTGAGGAGGAAATTCAATTATTTTATGCAAGCTGGAGCGAATATTTCCTTCCCAGTTTTTTTGACTCAATGGAGCATTTACCGGTTCATTTGCCATACGAAGCGAGCATAGCTGGTCCCGTGCAGTATCGCTGGATGTATCCTTTCGAGAGGTAAATATATACATCATTAAGACATATTGACATTTCAAATATTATTTCATTGTGAGAAAATTGTTAATTTTTTGTTCAACTTTACATATAGGTACCTTAAGAAGTTAAAAAATAATGTGTGTAATAAGGCAAGGGTTGAAGGTTCTATATGCAATGCACACTTGGTTGAAGAAGTTTCAGCTTTTGCCTCGCATTACTTTGAGGGTCACGTCCACACGAGGAGCGGAAATCTTGATCGTAACGTGACGTATGTGTGGACGAAGGAGAGCCTAATGATGGTAGAATATCAATTTTTAAAGGTATCGGCCATTCATTTGGGGGGCAGAAGTCAAGAAATCTTAGCGATATGGAGTATAATGCAGCACATTATTATATCCTAGTAAACTGTAGAGAAGTCGATCCATATATTGAGTAAGTGTATACTTCAATGCTTAATTGGAACTTCTAATTTAAATTACAATATACCACAATATTTAATTGCTAACATCAGTTTTAATCCTTATCATCCATAAGGATGTATTGTGATAGACAACGACAGATGAATCCCGACATCAGTCAAGTTGCAATTGGACAGAAGTTAGAAACGGAGTTCGCTTACTGGTTTTATGAATTTGTGAGTAGTATCACTCAATCAATTTCAGTAATGGCTTTAATTTTTTGAACTGGATGTGAATAGCTTATTAATTTATAGGTAAACGGTCCATGGTCCCCAACCGATAATATTTTTATTAAATGTCTATCGCAATGGCCATTGAAGACCGTAACAACCTCTACTGGCTATTTTGTTAATGGGTACAAATTTCAGATTGAACGATTAGCAGCTTCAAGAGGCACGCAGAACTGGGGCGTGTGTGTTAAAGGAGAAAGTGTTGGAGCAAATATGCTGGATAATTACGGAAAGTTAGTAGAGGTGGTTGAAGTTGAATATCCCGGTTGGCCTATGAAACGAACCGTATTGTTTTGTTGCGATTGGTTCGATCCGATAGTTCCTGTGGGCAAAAGGGTTCATAACGACTACAATTTGGTTGAAGTAAACCATCGACGAAGATTGCAGAAATTTGACCCATTCATCTTTTCGTCCCAAGCTCAGCAAGTGTTTTACTGCGGTTATCCAAGTTTGTGCCACGACAAGCGAGATTGGTGGGCTGATTCTAAAATCGTCCCACGTTCAACAATCTTATTAGAGGAGAGTTCATCAAGTCAATCAGCCGAGTGCCCTGCATTTTAAGAGGATGAGATGGAAATGCATGCAATTGAGGAACACAAGGGCTCCTGAAACATCACTTAGAGATCCAAATGGTGATGTCCAAGAAATTGCGGATGCAAATGTTCGGTTTCCTTCCGATATAATGAAACTGAATCGCAGTCCGATATGGCATCGGATGTTGAACCAACATTTCACGAAACAAATGACACCGATTAAACATAGAGGTTTTTTTAAATTCAACTTTATTTTATAAGTGGTAAATTTTTACATAGTCAATCATTAATCATAATTTAATTGCATGAATCTTTAGTATTTTCAGTATGACGGGCAGAGGTAGATCTACCGAGAGATACGGAGTGAGCAGGGACGTAGCTCTGCTGTATCAGATCACATGAGCTTTGGAGATGGAGAGTTCAGATCTCCACACATCGCACAGCCTTCGATCTCTCCAGCAGTCGGCGGTGATCCTGCATTGGTATTACCATCCAGCCGATCGGCACATACCTCCGAGAGTTCTTCCACCATCGGCCGCACCGTACTTCGACTTAATGCTCATGGGCTGTAAGTATATACTAATTAAAAATATATGTTTATGTTTTTAAGTTAATTACTTATAAACATGCATTTTTTTAATAGATTTATTGAGCAGCATCATGTATCCAGCCACATCAGCATCGTATTTTAGAGGCGTGTAGATCCCAGTGGCTACGATTGGCGCCACATATCTCCAGCCATGAGGGAGTTTTATTTTTCTGAGTTTCAAGTAAACTTATTAAATACAATTTATCACTAATATAAAATTTATTAATCTTAATAAATTCTGAAACTAACTATTTATTTTAATGCAGAAAAAGTTTACGTGGGACCCTGCTAGCCATGATGCCATTAGGGCAGTATGGAAGGCTCTTACGGGACGCCGATACTCCGACATGCTTCATCGTTGGAGGTCATCGGGTCAGCGTCCTGCGCATGTGCCAGAGGGTATTTAGCAAGAGTGGCAGCAGGCCTGGCAGTCCAATGGCTGGCGCAGGAGGTCCGCATCAGCCAGCACAAACCGTCGATCCGAGAAGGGCGGTACTGGCACGGGTCTCTCCCGCCATACTTCGGGCTCCATTTCGATTCAGGAGCACAGACGCTGTATGGTAAGAAACATAAATAATTTAATTACTAATTTAGTTATTTACAAATATTTGTATTAATATCAATTTTTATTGTTATAGTCTTAGCAGGAGGGCGGACATCCTGATGAGTTTCGTCTATTCAGGGCGACACACACAAGGAGGGACGGTTCCTGGGTCGATACGCAATCACGAGAGGTTGCGGTAAGAAATTAGCTTTATGTAGTATCTGTTTAATTTCTAAAATTTTATTTCAAGAAATTTATTAACTCATTTATTGTTGATTTTATAATTCAAAGACACGAGTCGAGGAGCTTCGCTCCCAGGCATCGCAGGTCGACTCCACTGATGGGGAGACGCCCGTCGAACTCTCAGCAGAGGAGAGTCAGCATGTGTTTTTGGGGGCTATTGGTGCCCAGCCGCGAGACTGCAGGGTCTATGGTCTGGGCACTAGAGCTTCTACATATTTTCCCCATTAGGCCTCCAGCTTGCGATTTTCTGGTGATATTCCTGCCGAGCGTTTAGACGACATTTGGAGATCCATTGCGGAGGAGGTTCGGCAGGACGTTCATCAGGAGGTTCGGCAGGAGGTTGAGCACGAGTTCGAGCAGCGTATGCGAGGCCAGGATCAGGAGCTTGCAGACGTGCGAGATCAGATGCATCATTTGCAGGATATGGTTAGCCGCTTGTCGCAGGGTCTCCAGCCTCCATGTGATCGCTCAGATTCTTGATGTATTTTTTTTTTTTTATATGTTGTACATGAAAACTTCAAAATTTTAATATATTAATTATTTTTAGAAATTGAATGATTATTGTTTGGATCAATATGAGTGAAGAATGTTTCTATCAATATTTAAATGTAATGAATTGTATTAACCGTTTAATTTTAATATTTTATTTTTTTAAAAAATTTAATTAGCGACGCATTAGCGATTGAAATTGCATCGTTAATATTTTTAAAATTTTATTATTAAATATTACGATGCAATGACCTGACGTCGCAATAATTTAAAAAAAAAATTAATAGCGATGCATTAGCGACTCAAATTGCGTCGCTATTATATCTAAAATATTATTATTAAATATTGTGACGCAATGACCTTGCGTCGCAATATTTTAAAAAAAATTTTCTTGGCAACGCATTAGCGACTCAAATTGCATCGCTATTATATCAAAAATATTATTATTAAATATTGCGACACAACTAAATGCGTCGCAATATTGCGACATAATTGAATGCGTCGCAATATTTAATAATAATTTTAAATATTAAAAATTAGTTTTAAATTTAGCGATGCATTTGGATGCATCGCAGAGAGTCGCAATATTGCAACGCAATTGCGACAAATGAAGATTACGACGGACATCTGAGCGACGCCGTTGTTGCGTCGCTATTGCGTCGCAATAGCACGTTTAGCGATGCAATTGCGACGCATTTGGGTGTCGCAATATTTTTTTCCCCTTGTAATGAATGCATAAGGTAAGCTTAAGTGAAATAAAATTATACCATATCATAACAATTATAATATGATTAACTTTATATTTTGATCAAAATTAAGAAACTACTTTGAATATAATGAATTTTAAAAATTAAAATATAATAGTATCTTTGAAATTACAAATATAAAGGTCGATATTTATTTTTTCAAGCTCTTAATTTTCTTCTTTAACTAAAAAAAAATTTAAATATAAGGATAAAATTATCCCTCAATATTTTTTTATTTTTCCTTCTATATCTATTAATAACCAATATTCATTTAATTCGCATGCAATCTTCATTCTAAAGATATTATAATTAAATTAATATTTTTAATATAAATTTACTTTCATCAAACATAGAAAAATATTGTAAGAGCCATAAGTATATTACATCCATAAAGCGGTAACAAGTAAGCATAACTAATGGAATATGATATCACAAGGCTGAGTCCCATGAGATAATTATGATTGTGATTCACCGAAAACTCGGAAATTGTAATGCACGTTCACATCCATTAACGTTTAGTGGCGCGTTAGGGCGAGTTATGTGGTTCAACGGTGGTTAGGAATTAGGATGTCCAAGGCCGCTTGACAGCCGCCCGATTGCACATTATCGGCCAGCGTATCTAGCGGGCATGAGTTGGCAGACGCCGTTTTCTTGTCCATAGTCGCATGTCCATGATCATTTATGATCGGCTACATGAATCTGTTTTCTTCACTTTGCTTTATTTATGACCAAATCGATATTTAAATTACAATAGTTATATTTTTTAATTATTTCTATCTATGTTAGTTAGGTCTACCTCTATTTTTACCATGAATTATTAAAAGATCACTCTTTCTAATTGGAGCAAGTAAAGGTCTACATTGTATATGTTCAAACCACCTTAGAGCTATTCCTATCATTTCTCTTATATGTTTATTTCTAATTCTATCTTTTAAAGTTTTACCACATATCCATCTTAATATATGCATTTTTGTTACACTTAATTTATTTACATATTTTTTAATATTGCCTAACACTCTGTTCCATATAGCAAAGCTGGCCTAATAGCAGTTTTATAGAATTATTCTTTTAATTTTAATGGGATGCACCGATCATACAATACTCCCAAAGCACTCCTCCACTTAATCCATCATGCTTTAACTCTATGATTCACATCTTCACCTATTTCATCTTCTTACTTGATAATTGATCCCAAATACTTAAATTTTTCACTCATTGATATTTCTTGGCTTGCAATCTTTACTGTTTTCTCATTTATATTTCTACTCCACTAAAATTATATTTCATATATTCAGTTTTAATTCTATTAATCTTAAAACCTTTAGATTCTAAAGCCTCTCTTCAAATCTCTAGCTTAACATTTACTCTAGATTTAGTTTCATCAATCAATACTATATCATCTGCAAATAACATACACCATAGGATATCATTTTGAATATGTTTGATTAATTCATCCATAACTAATACAAAAAGATACGGACTTAAGACAGATCCTTGATGTAAACTGATGAGGGGTAAAATCGTCATTGCATTATTGACTGCTCACATTGGCGATGGGGTCGCGCCCAATCCAAATGCCGTGCCATTCTAGCAATAAGTGTCTCGTCATAATGAAGAAAGAGAACAAGAGGGAAAAAGGGCCACGTTATGTGCGTGGGTTCTCTTAAGGGCCACCTCATTAATATCCGGCAGTCAAGTCAATAGGCTAGAGCATTTAATGGTGCAGAAACGGTCATAATGACTTGGCCAGCATTTAATGGAATAAAAAGAAAGGCAAAAGCATGCCTCGGCCAATTTTAGCATAGCCCGGCCAGCTTCAGTATAGCTCGGCCAACATAGCTCAGCCAGCCTCAGCCTCGGCTAACTTCAGCATAGCTCGGCCAACATAGCTCGGCCAGCTTTAGCCTCGGCCAACATACCTCGATCTCCGCAACCACGCTATGTCTCTTGCATCAAGGCATTTATGGCCTCATAAAGGCCACATGCATCCACATGCTTTAAGGCATTTATGGCTGCCACATTGGCCCCTTGGCACCTACCTCCGCGGAACCATGATGACCGAACCACAGCGTTCAAAATACCTATGTGGAATCCGACGCGTAAGAATTCGAATCAACTATAACTGAATAAGATTTCATGCAGCAAATCATGCCCAGAATGGCCTAGGACCCGCAAGAGTGGCCTATGTCCATGTGATCATTAAACCTCATGGCATCAACTAGCTCTCCCAGCCGTCGATCATCTAACTGACAAGATACGGATCCCGCTGGATCATAACAAACTCGATTCAGATCTCAACGGCTTTCAGACCCATGATGCCTCCAAGCAGTCAGGTGACCCTCTATAAATACAACCATCTTCCTTCTTCTAAGGTACGCGCCATCATGCGCACTTGCTCACTGGTACACTCTCTTTCTGCCTTGACTTCCCCCATGTTCCTCCATTAGCGCTCTGCTCAGAGCTCTCAAAGGCCACCCTTGGAGAGACTCTTCAATGAGAGCCTTCTCCTCTTGTTTGTTGATTGCCGATCCCGCTAACTTGAGCGTCGGAGGGTCTTCCGCGGAGGGCCACCCCCAACGCCTCTCGCGTGAGGACTTTTGCAGGTCCGCCCAGGAGGGAGCCCGATCGCGCTCGAGTCGGAGGAAAGATTTCAGCAGCAACAAAATGGCGCTAGAGGAAGGGCCCTCAAGTCCCATAAACTTGTGATTCAGGAGACAAGGATCTCGATCTGAAAGAGAACTCTCCCATAGACAACCGAAGAAAGGCTACCTCCGAAGCCGGGATCAGGTCGCCTCCCAAAGACCTGATCCGATGAGCAGGGTAGCGCCATCACCGCCGCCAGTTGAGACTCCATCGCCACCGGGGCCCAGTGACCCAGGACCAGTTTGCCTTACTGGTCCAGCAAGTCCAGGCTCTAACCCACTTGATTCAGGGGCATTTTGAAGCTCCCCGACCAGCCGCTCCTGCCTCGCATCCTCCTGAGGAGAATGCAGCCCCCGCTCATCCGACGATCTCCTCCTCAGCCCGCATGGGTCGCAGACCCCCCTCGCGCCCTAGGGAGCTGAGCCAGCCCCCCAAGGAGGCCGTGGCAAAGATCTTCCCCGATCTTGGCGGGCCCGATCCCTCTCTCGGTGTTCTCTCGCCACGACTCAACACCGTCTCATTTCTCTCCTCGTCTGGCCCCTCCTGTTGTGCCTGAAGAGATCCGCCAGCAACTCCGGGAGATGCGCCAGGAGTTAGATGCTGCCAAGCAGGCCCATCCGCTCCGCCATCAGACGGAGCAGGGCATTCCCTTTTCCAAGGGAATCATGGAGGAAGTGATTCCCTCCCACTTGAAGCTGCCTGCCATTGAGCCCTATCATGGGGCCTCCGATCCCGACGACCACCTCAGTAGCTTCAGATCGATCATGATGTTTCACGGGGCATCAGATGCGGTCCTCTGCGCCTTCCCCTCCACCCTCAGGGGATCCGCTCGAACCTGGTTCAATGCTTTGAAACCAGGTTCCGTTAGTTCATTCGACGAGCTGAGCCGCCTCTTTATCAGCCAGTTCATCAGCAGCCGTCGTCACCGGCGGAGATCCGACTCCCTCTCTAAGGTTAAGCAGAGAGAGGGGGAGTCCTTGAAGAAATATCTCGGCCATTTTAACATGGCCATGTTGGAAGTGGACCACCTTAATCATGAGGTGGCCATGTCTCCCTAGTAGGCGGAGTATTGAAGGAGAGTGACTTTTACCTGGCGCTGGAGGTCAGCTACCCTCAGAACCTCTCCGACATGATGGCTTTGGCGGACAAATATGCCAGAGTCGAAGAATCGCGGAGAGCTGCCCGCACCGAGCTGACAAGGAAAAGGGAGCCCAAGGGCTCGGACAAGCACCGATCCGCCCACCAGCTAAGTCCGCCTCGCCGCCAAAGGGTTCCTCCACCCCCGCCGAGGAACCGCACCCGGAGCCCACCAAGGAGGTTCAACCGGTTCACTCCGCTCACTGCTCCAAGGGCGGAGATCCTCATGGCGATAGAGCGCCAGCTCCCCCGACCACCTCCTCTCCGAGGGAATGCTACCCAGAGAGATCCCACCAAATACTGCCGCTACCATCGGGATCATGGCCACGACACTGAGGAGTGCTGGCAGCTAAAGAACGAGATCGAAAGGTCATCCAGCGGGGTAGGCTGGACCAATTCAGGAGAGCACCCGAGCCAAGGAACGGGGCGATCATCAACCTGAGCCTCAGCAACCTCCTCCTCTGAATCCTCCGGTCGCTGGTCACATTAATGTGATCAAGGCAGTTGGCAGTCCGTCGAGTGGGCGGAACGATGAAGAAGGTTCGGCGCCAAAGAAAGCGCGAACAAATGAGCTCTCCTTCTCCGACAACGACCTCAGAAAATACAGTTCCCGCATGATGATGCGTTGGTTGTATCCCTTAATCTGAACAACTATGATGTATATCAAATTCTCATTGATAGTGGAAGCTCCGTCAATGTTTTGTATCAAGATGTGTTTCTGAAGATGAAACTGCTTATGGAGAATCTTCGGGCTATGGACTCCATCCTAATGGGGTTCACCGGTGATGTTATCACCCCAGAAGGAGTCGTGACCTTGACGGTCCATGCAGGAACTTGGCCTTCTGTTGCCACGGTCCACACAGATTTTCTGGTGACCAAGCTTCGATCGCCCTACAATGCAATTTTTGGGAGACCCGGCCTGATGTCCCTTAGAGCCGCTGTCTCCATCCCACACCTAGCAATGAAGTTCCCTACCGGATGGGGAGTGGGGGTAGTCCGGGGAAACCAAACTGTAGCTCGGCAGTGTTTCATCACCAGCCTGCAATCCAAATTGCCGAGGTTGATGGACTGGACGCTCGGGAAGATTTTGCCGAGCAACGGGGAGAACCAGCTGAAGAGCTGGAGGAGGTGCCGCTGAACGAAGCTCGGCCAGACCGAACTATAAAGATCGGGTCACTGCTAAAAGGGAAACCTCAGACGGAGCTGATCGACTTTCTTCGAAGGAATGCTGATGTTTTCGCCTGGTCAGCTTCCGATATGCCGGGAATCAGCCCGGATGTTCTCGTCCATCGTCTTAATGTGGATGAAATGTCCCACCCATAAAGTAGAAGAAGAGGAGCTTCGCCCCTGAGCGGCAGAAGGTGATTGAGGAAGAAGTCGACAAACTTGTTAAGGCAAACTTCATTCGGGAGGTAAAATATCCAAGCTGGCTGTCCAATGTCGTCATGGTAAAGAAGTCGAATGGCAAATGGGATCTGCATCGACTTCACCGACCTCAATAAAGCTTGCCCGAAGGATAGCTTCCCTCTCCCTTGGATCGATCAGCTTGTAGATGCTACTTCAGAGCATCAGATGTTAACCTTCATGGATGCCTATTCCGGTTACAATCAAATCCGAATGGCACCTGAGGATGAAGAAAAGACCGCCTTCATAACCGATCGAGGTACATATTGCTACCGTGTCATGCCTTTTGGTCTGAAGAATGCAGGTGCAACTTACCAAAGGCTGGTCAACAAGGTCTTCAAGGAGCAAATCGGCCGAAACATGGAGGTATATGTCGACGACATGCTGGTCAAAAGCAAAGAAGCATCCCAGCACATTGAGGACCTCTCTGAGAGCTTCGCGATGCTTCAAAATATCGGATGAAGCTCAATCCAATGAAGTGTGCCTTCGGTGTCAATTCTGGGAAGTTTCTGGGCTTCATGGTTTCTCAGCGAGGCATCGAAGCCAACCCGCAGAAGATTCAAGCCCTTCAGCAAATGACACCCCCAATATCTATCAAAGAGGTCCAGCGCCTGACAGGAAGGATCGCGGCCCTCAACCGCTTCGTAGCTCGATCGGCCGAAAGGTGCCTTCCCTTCTTTAAAGCTCTCCGATCCGCCAAGAATTTTCAATGGACTCCCGAGTGTTAAAAATCATTCGAGGACCTCAGGAGGTATCTCGGCTCTCCACCCCTCCTCAGCAGCCCCAACTCGGGAGAGACGCTATTCCTATACTTGGTGGTTTCAGAAGGCGCAATTGGCTCGGTTTTGGTTAGAGAAGAGAAAAGACTCAAAAGCCAATCTACTATGTCAGCAAACTGCTTCGGGACGCCGAGACAAGGTACACTCGGATCAAGAAGTTGTTTTGGCCCTAGCAACGTCGGTTCGGAGGTTGCAACCATATTTCTAGTCGCATTCTGTGACAGTTCTCACCGACCAACCCATCAAGGCGGTGGTTCATCGCTCGGAGACATCAGGAAGGATGGCTAAATGGGCCGTCGAGCTAAGCGAGCATGACATCCGATACCAGCCTCACCCGGCCATCAAGGCCAGGTTCTAGCTGACTTCCTCCTTGAATGTACTATCCCGAGGATGGTTCCACTCAGACTCCCCCGAGCAACCGAAGCCTGACGCCCTGTGGCTGCTCCATGTTGACGGATCGTCCAATGACGGCGGCTCAGGCGCTGGCCTAATCCTCACCAGCCCAGAAGGGGCTACCTTCGAGTATGGCGTTCGCTTCTCCTTCCCAGCTTCCAATGAGGGTAAAATCATCATTGCATTGTTGACCGCTCACATTGGCGATGGGGTCGCGCCCAATCCAAATGCCCTGCTTGCCTGGCTAGCTGGCGCGACATTCTAGCAACAAGTATCTCGTCATAATGAAGAAAGAGAATAAAAGGGAAAAGGGCCATGTTATGTGCGTGGGTTCTCCAAGGGCCACCTCATTAATATCTCCAAGTCAATAGGCTAGAGCATTGCAGAAACGGTCATAATAACTTGGCCAGCATTTAATGGAATAAAAAGAAAGGCGAAAGCATGCCTCGGCCAGCTTTAGCATAGCCAGCCTCAGCCTTGCCAGCTTCACATAGCTCGGCCAGCTCAGCCTCGGCCAACATACTTCGGCCTCCGCAACCACGCTATGTCTCTTGCATCAAGGCATTTATGGCCTTATAAAGGCCACGTGCATCCACTTGCTTTAAGGCATTTATGGGCCACGTTGGCCCCTTGGCACCTACCTCGCGGAACCATAATGACCGAACCACAGCATTCAAAATACCTTTGCGAATCCCGCTTAAGAATTCGAATCAACTATAACTGAATACGATTCCATGCGGCGAATCATGCCCAGAGATGGCCTAGGACCCGCAAGAGTGGCCTAGGTCCATGTGATCATTAAACCTCATGGCATCAACTAGCTCTCCCAGCCATCGATCCTCTAACTGACAAGATACGGATCCCGCTGGCATCATAACAAACTCGATTCGGATCTCAACGGCTTTCAGACCCATGATGCCTCCAAGCAGTCAGGTGACCCTCTATAAATACAACCGTCTTCCTGCTCTAAGGTACGCGCCATCATGCGCACTTGCTCACTGGCACACTCTCTTTTGCCTTGACTTCCCCTATTTTCCACCATTAGCGCTCTGCTCAGAGCTCTCAAAGGCCACCCTTGGAGAGACTCTTCAGCGAGAGCCTTCTCCTCTTGTTTGTTGATTGCCGATCCCCGCTGACTTGAGCATCGAGGGTCTTCGCGGAGGGCCATCCCAACGCCTCTCGCGTGAGGACTGTTTTGCAGGTCCGCCCAGGAGGGAGCCCGATCGCGCTCGAGTCAGAGGACAGATTTCAGCAGCAACATAAACATAAAGTAATTAAAAACTCACTAGTTTTTTTATTATTATTTTAACAACAGTTATTGCTCTATCATACATATCTTTTACCAATTTTATGTATCTTTTGATAACTTCTTTTTTCTCTAAAATTTACCATATTACTTTTCTAATTATTATTTTTAAACTTTTAGTTTTAATAAATAAAATTAGAATTAACATTTTAATTTTAATTTTTTATTTAAATTAATATTTAAATTTATTTTTTTATATTATTAAATTTAAAATTAATTATGATATTATTTGGTTCAATTAAATTGATTCATTCGATTGAATCCATTGATTCACAGTCCAAATGTTAAACCAATTTGTTGATCAATTTGATTTTTAAAACATTGCGCAAGAACGCTTTCTTTAATAAATATTGTATTATGGGGGCATTTCCATCCCTTGACGAGGGATTATGGCGGTCCTTTCTTTAATATTTATTCTATCTTGCGGTCACATGCCATGCTGCTTGCGGATAGCTTTTGTGGAATCGACTTAATTAAAGGGTATATGTGGTGGTATCAAATCAGCATTACACGTTTAGAATACAACCGTAAATTGAACATGATTCACCTGCAAAGAATTAAATAGCAAATTATCTGCCAAATTAGGTTATATTATCAAAAAAAAAAAAAGCTATTGAACTGCATCTCTACCCACAACTTATATCGATGAAGTTGTATTTATGACATCTTGAACCTTTTTCTTTACTATTAAAAAAACATCTATACTTATTAGCTGATTGAATTTTAAGAATAATTATGATTTCGGAATTTGTGACGCTGTGTTAATGTTCGCGCTCGCTACCGGCGCGTTAGGGCGAGTAAAGTGGCCGGTCCCGCAATGGATTGGTGATCCAATGCCTTTTTGACGGCCGCCCAGCTTGCATGGATCGACTGGGCAGAGTGGTTGGATCAGTTTGCGTTGACGTTAACATTGATTTAGATAAAATAATTTATTCATAATTTACCATACGATAAGATAATTTTGTCATAAATTATAACAATGATTTAGATAATTCCAAACTATTGATTCACGCCAATACGGACCCGACACGTTATTGATCGCAAGCATGCTTACAAAACAAAACACCGGAAAGATCCTATTAATCGGACCGTGACTTATTTCAAGTTCTCAATCGATGCCGGCCGTAGAACGAACGCCCATCCCATCAGCACGGAAACTAAGAAGAAGGACTGGGTTTGGTCAACGACGTGAAGGTAACCTGAACCCCGAGCAACTGCGTCCCGACATCCGCAGTGAAGGTATCGTAGCGGAGGAAAAGCTCCACGAGCAGCAGCCGCCCCATAAGCACCACCAGCTCCTTCCCGGCGCATTGCTTGTTCCCCACCGATGGGCTCTCCGTCTCCGGCCCGTTCGACCACACCACGTACTTCAAAAGCTGCTTCCCCTCGTCGCCGACGAATCGGTCCGCCACGAACTGCCCGGCGTTGGTGAACACCCTCTCGTCCCTCGTCGCTAGAGGCTGGTACCCGAAGAGCATCTCCCCCTCCTTCACCTCGTACGCCGCGTCGTGGCTCTCGATGATGAGGTCCTTCTTGGCCTTGCCGTACTGGAACTTCACGGGCGGGTCCATCCTCAGGGCCTCGTAGACCACCGACTTCGTCAGTTCCATCTTCTCCACCGCCGCCAGCGTCACCTTCCCTCCCTCGGCTGCCACCGTCGACCGGATCTCCTCGGCCAGCCGAGCATGGAGCTCGGTGCCGGCCGTGGCCAGCCACCGGAGGATCCCCGGGAACATCACCTTCAGGCCGCCGTAGCTGTTGAACACGGTGGCGAAGAGGAGGTTGTGGCAGGCTTCCTCCTTGGACAGCCCGAGCATCACGGCGGCGTCGAGGACCGGCTTGGCGGCGTCACTGAAGTACGCGTAGAGGGCCTTGTAGTCGGACTTGGCGACGCAGGATGGCAGGGGGAAGGTGTGGAGGAAGACTTCCTCGACGATCTTGGGGAGGCCGAGAGACAGGAGGGGGGCGAGCTGGAGGAAAAGCCACTTGGTGGCCTTGGTGGGGCCCGTGGAGCTGAGGCCAGAGGAGGAGGGCCGGACGCCGAAGTAGGCCTCGCAGATGAACTCGAAGGAGGTGTCGTCGTTGAGCTTGTTGAAGTCGGCCTTGCCGTCGGCGGCGATCTGGGCCTCCATGGTTTGGAAGAGCTCGGTGAAGTTGGTGCGGAAGACCGGGATGACATTGGACTTGCGGGAGGCGAGGAGGTTGAAGAGGAGCTGCTTGACCTTGGCGTGGGTGGGCTCGGAGGGGTCGAGGTAGGAGCAGACGCGGAAGCCGCCAGTGAGGGCTGTGGAGGGCATGTAGGTCCCCGTAAAGACGTCCTTCTTCTCGACCTTGGACACGTCGAAGAGGACCTGAAAGCTCTTGGCGTCGAGGACTGCCACGACCTTGGGGTCGGAGGCCATGAAGGGGCCCGGGGGCACGTTGATGCGGACGACGGTGGAGCCGTACTTGTCGACACGGGACTGGAAGTAAGCGTCCTGGCCCTGGAAGTAATAGAAGTCGAGGCGGTCCCTTATCGGTGAGATGAAGGGGATGCCGTAGCTCCCGGGGATGGTCCTGAGAGGCAGCTTCGACGACGGGGCTCCATCCCCACCAGGGTGGTGGTTTCGGTTTCCGGCAGGATCTTTGTCGCCATGTGGAAGGCTTGTTCTGTAGCACAAGCAGTAGTAGTCTAGCTTTCAGCTAGGCCGATGGAGATCCCTTCTTGCTTTGCTGCCTGGTTGAATTCTTGGAGGAGGTGGAGGAGATGGACGAGTCTGGGAAGGCGTATAAATAAACTATAAACATTAAAAGAGAGACTGAGGTTTAACTTTTAAGAGGTGATGGGTACGTCGCGGGTCCCAGGGCCAGGCGTCCGACACTGCTCATGTTTGTTTTGACTAATATTTTTCTTGTGAATGATATCATAGGGTGGACTTGAGCGGTAGATGAGGCGTGGTTTTGAAAGTTGGACCGCACCGATCGATTGGATCGGTCGAAAACAAAATCGATTGGATAAGGGTCTGTATTCAGCGGCTGTCTTTTCTACGGGGCTAATTGGATATGGATCGAATAATAATATATTTATATTTATAGATATGAATATAAATATAAATATTAAATAGATATTAAAATTTATATTTATATTTATTTTAAATGGATACGGATACGAATCGGATATCAAGTATATCTATTTATTATATTTGGATACGGATACGAATCGGATATCCAGCATATCCATATTTATTATATACGGATACGATACGAATCGGATATCAAGCATATCCATATTTGTTATATACGAAATTTTTTTATGATCTCATGATGATTATATGATGAATAGTTGTGAAAGAGTTAATAAATAGAGGAATACTAAAGAAGCCACTAAAGTCTAAACTCCCTAATGTCTACCACAAGAACAAAACATAGGCAATAAGAATATGGCTACATAAATGTTCTCTTAAGAAACTTGAAAGAAGTTGAAATCCACAACAAATCCAACTAAGCAATGTGTAACATGACCTAAAATATTTGAGATGGAAATCATTAAGCATTGAGACAAGAATTTTCACGGAAATGTAGACATATATAAGAATTTATAGTTCACTAATATAAAAAAATGTATAAATACAATAGGAAAAGCAAAATGTCAAGCATATTTTCTTGAGTATTACTAAGAAATACAAGTAGCATGTTTCTTAGGACTTACCAACATTGGTGTTATGTACATAGCAAGTTCACCAAAGAATGGCAGGAAAGAAGCCTTGAATGTTTTGATCAAAGTGCCCAAACAATTACCAACCTGAAGAACACAAAGGAATAAAAACATAGGACAAAGGTCATGTTTTATAATATATAAATGATCATATCAAGGGGCTTGGCTTAAAATAAGTAATTTGCCAAGCATCCACGAAGTATGATTTTTGAAAATATATCACAGACCTGATCAAAGACGTATGATTCTTGAAAATATATCACAGACCTGATCAAGGAAATGAATAAATATCCTCCAGGACGCTAGTAACTTATCATAGTAACTTATCATATATAGGGACATAGTTTGAGTTGGCTCAGAAAGACATTATCAGCTGTTATTTCCTGATGGTTACAATTTGCATGCATCCGAGTCAGGAAATGCTATGAATCTGCCTAACATCATGGCTCTTGGCTCAGATAGAGTGTCAAACATATGCTTCACAAATCACAACGGTTGCATTTAGAAATGCCCTTCAAGTCATGATTTCAGTGTCAAACATATGCTTCACAAATCACAACGGTTGCATTTAGAAATACCCTCCAAGTCATGATTTCACAGCCCACACATTGAGCGTCAAAACAAATTGGAAGTCCCTATCATCATTGCCAAATTAAATTGAATAGGCTCAAAATATTATCACAGCCCACACAAGCACAAAATTTTTGGAATGAAATAAACAAGGCAAAATTGGCAGGTTGAGGTCGGTATCGTTTGCCCCCGATACATGTCAACATTGGCAACTTGCATATGCCATATAGTATTTGCATCATATGATTCATATTATATAGCTGAAAGCATTAAGTCATAACATGAAAATATTTAATAGGATTTGTTGATGATAAATCTTAAATGCATCTCATAAACTCAAATGTCATAAGAAGTATTTCATAAACTATTAAGTAAAAAGTTCACAAATCATTGAATAACATGACAATCTTCAATACTCTAATCATCCTGAAATAAAACATGTTAAGAATATTATTAATACAAAAGTTAATATATATAAATAAAAATAATAACTTATTTTTAAAAACTACACATCATTTGCATTTACCTTATCCAACATAGCAGGAGAATTGAGATCATGAACAATGGAAGGAATATGACCTGAAACGAAATTTTAAAAAATAGTAAAATATTATAAATAAGTTAAATCTAATAAAAATATTGTATAAAATGCAATAAGTTACCTTTTTTCTCAGATCTCAGCCAATCTTGAAGACAAATCACAGCTTCAACAATATCAGGATCTAATGAACTTCGAAATGCATCTATCACTCGTCCACCTGTACTAAATGCTGATTCTGAAGCTACAGTAGATACTGGAATTGCCAAAATATCTCTTGCAATCCGAGATAAGATAGGATACTTTGGACCATTAGATTTCTACCAGCCTAAAATATTAAAAGCATCACCTTCAACCCATGGCCAAATAGATTCCCCATATATATATCCAAATCTGTTCTAATTTGTTGTTGTTGTGCATTCTTCTTCATAAATTGTGCAAACTTTTTTTTCTTCCTTCCATCTCATCAAACTCATCAGAAATATATCCGCTATCTCTCGATGAACCAATATCATGAGTAATTGGAATAGAAAATGAAGGAAATTTTTTTTCATACTCACTATAAAGGTTTCGAATAACATTTTGAACATCACTGACCTCTTTTTCTCCATTTAAAGAATAAATCTGTGAGTAATAAAATTCTACCATCTTCATTTTGTAACGAGGATCTAAGAATGAACCCACTGCTAGCATGAGATTAGATTGTTGCCAATATTTATCAAACTTCTCCTTCATTGATAATGTCATAAAGAGAAAAAGTTTATCCTTAGGATCTGTGCACCATTCAATAATTTGCAATTGAATTTCACAAAATTCTTGAAAAAAGAGATTTGCAGTTGGATATAATGTGCCTGAAAGGAGCTCGGTGATGTTATAAAAGTTTTTCAAAGCTTGACAAAATGTTTTTACCTCTATCCAATTATCATTTGTTGGGCACATATCATATTTGTATGGATCAAGACACTGCAATCTTTTAAAAGCCTCTTTATAATAACAAGCATCCCTTAGCATCATGTACATAGAGTTCCACCGTGTTGGGACATCAATTGACAAACCTCTACATGTATCCAAATTACATTCTTTAGCCCTCTTTTCAAACTCCTCTAACTGTAGTGGAGAGCTTCGAACAATCTTCATCATTTCTCTGATATTTTCAATTGCCATATTAATTTTTTTTAGTCCATCCTGCACAACTAAATTAATAATATGTGCATCACATCTCACATGAAAGAACTGGCCATTACATACAAGTGCTCCTTGAAGCCTATCCACGATTTCTCTGACACACACATCATTGGCACGATCATTATCCAATGTTAATACAAATAACTTACGATCAATGTTCCAATCAATCATATTTTTGATAAATGTATTACACAAATTGACTCCAGTATGTCTTCCTCCCATATGCATAAAATTAATTATTTTCTTTTTTAAATTTCAATCATCATCAATGAAATGTGCTGTCACACATAAATAAGACTCGTTTTATCTAGAAGTCCACAAATCCATAGTTGCACTTATCCGACATGAAAGTAGACCAAACATATCATAAACTTTTTTCTTTTCCTCTAAATATGTTTCCATAATCCCTTTTCTAAGGGTTATGCGACTCTTTAATTCAAAAGATGGTCTTAAAGACTTAACAAAATCAATAAATCCTTCATGCTCAACCATAGCAAATGGGTATTCATGCATAACTAACATCTCCATCATATGTATAGGTACTCAAAGAACAAGTGCCATCCTCTTTTTGCAATGATGTTTGTAACATTAGTTGGCCTTTGACATTAGTATTCTTCAAAAATGAATGGCACTTATCAAGATGATTTTTCAAATGTGTTGTCCCCAACCTACTAGCTCCATTAAATATTCTTTTGCAGTGATTACATCTTGCTTCTTCTGTTTTAAAAATTTTTCCATCAACTTCCTTTTCTAATTCATATTTTGTAAAATCATCCCAAATTTTAGATGTTAGCTTTTTCTTTTGTCTTTTCCTCTTTGTTTGATTTGTAGGCTCAACTGATTTGCTATTTGCATCTTCAATAGTTCCACTAGAAGACATGATATATAACAACTGCATTCAAAATATAAAAAATAAAATATATAATAAGAAAATCCATGATCACACCAAGGAAATTAACAATTGCATGATGTTTCTCCAGTTAGCATAGTTATTTTTCCCTACCCAGCTTAAGAGAAACTACAACCAGCAGACATGTTTGCTGCAAGGCATAACCATATACAAGATAAGTCGGCAATAATAAAGAGTCAATTCTTTGGCTTTCCATATGACTTGCAAAAGGTTAATCTAAAATCTAGATATTTGGCATGAGGGAACCAAAACATTAAGAAGCCAATACATTTAAAAATAAAACAAAATGACAAAAGTCTACACCTTACCGTCCAACTTTCTAGAGATGACACTAGTAGTATTTTCAGCCCGTCACTGTTTAAAAGTAGGAGTTGAATATGACATTTGAGTAACTTAAATTGCTCCATTTACTCACATTCTAAGCATTTGGAATTTGGATGTAGTGTTTAGTGTGCTTTAACTCTGCATTGATCTTCCTAGGAGCACCCAAACTTGAGCAAGGGAGAGAGGAAGGGACTCTGCCAGATGATCAACTATCAAAAGCTGTCCCCTGCAGCACGCTCACATGCAATAGCAAATGACCGCCTACCCTTGCAAGCAATTGTCCACCTCCTTTTTATGGAACAAGAGAGGGTAGGCAGTGCTGGTAGCAACCAAGGGGCCCCTCCCATTCAATCAAATGAGGTTTCAGTCCAAAGGGTTGCTCAGGGTAATGGTAGAAGGCCGAGATAGGGATCAGATGAAGGGCCTCAACACAAAGGAAGGCTAATACAGGATGGAAGGGCCAAGAGTGTAGAGATGCGGAGGATGGAGAGATCATCATCAGAGTCTCAAATGGCCAAGGAGGAGGAGAGAACAGTGGAGAAAGGGGAAGGATCAAGAAGCAAGATTAGACTCCACCAAGAAAGCTAAAGAATGAATGAAAATATGATCATGATGCTGGTATCATATCCCTACCCAACCTCAGAAATAAATAGTGGCAGAAAAGAGAATGAGGGGATCAAACTTGTTTCTACTTGCACAGATACTTGTGATTTTTTTCTGATTCTTTTGGATTTAGAGACTATGGAGAGCTTGTTTGATATGTAAATTTTGTAATTATTTGAGTGATTGATTGTTTAACCTTAGAACTATCATGCACAATTCAGAAGAGATATTGGTATTTCTGCTTTATCCAAATATTCCTCCAGGATTATCATAAAGAACTTTCAATAAAACACTATCATAGAAAATTAGCAAATAAAATATGAATAATCCACAAACAATATATCAAGTTCATGTCTGAATTGCAAGAATCAAAACTGCAAATGGGTTGAACTCGGATCAGATCCATGCTGTATCTGTATCCAAATTCAACAACAAATTGAGTTCAAATTCAATGTATTTTGGGCCATTTCGACGACAAAGCCTCGAATTTGATTCGAAGCTCCTAACCTCCTCACCCTCCGGCCCCTTTCCCTGGACATCTCTATCTATAGACAACCCACTAGCTCCCTCCCCCTCCCATTAATCGATCCCAACATCCTCTCTCTCGAAGAAGAAGAAGGAAACCCACCCCACCAAATTAATGGTTTCCGGTAGCAGAGAAAGTTCATGCTGTGGCTCGTGCTGCCTCTGTAAAAGACTCTTCCAACTCATCATATTTGTGGGTTTCTTCATCTTCTCCTTCTGGGTCGTAGTCCGCCCCCACAAGTTCAAGGCCTACGTCGACGCCGCCTCCCTCGCCCACTTTGGCCTTGCCGACGACGACATTAACAACACCCTCCAATACAACCTCTCCCTTTACCTCGCCTTCCGCAACCCTAACCGGAGGATCGGCATCTACTACGACCACATGAGGCCACGGCCCTACCTGTTGCTCCCCTGTTTCACCCGAAACAGGGGAACAAGAGCCGGCGGCCAGGGCCGCCGCCGGCCGGGCCACCCGGTGAAACAGGGGAACAATCGAGCCGGCGGCCAGGGCCACCGCGGCCACACACCGGGGTGGCCCGGCTGGCGTCGACCGGCCAGGAGCCGCGGCCGACTCCCCCCCCCTCTCTCTCTCTCTTTTCCTCTCTCTTTCTCTCTTTCTCCTTGCCGCGGCCTGTTACAGTGCCGGCGGCACGACCAGCCACCATGGCCAGCCGGACCTCCCCTGGACGCACCCGGCGCCGGTGGAGGTCACCGACCACCGTTCAGGCCCGACGAGGTGGCGAGCACGCGCCGGGCCCAAACCAAGATCAAGACCGACTGTTGCAGATGCGGCCGTTCGGCCCATTCTGCCTCATTCTCTCTCTCTCTCGTTCGATTCCTCCGCCACTCTCTCCCTCTCTGAGTCTCTCTCCCTCCCTTCCTCTCTCTCTCTGGAATTGGGAAGGATCAAGGAAGCTCACCTGTTGGCTGTTGCAGATGCGACGAAGATTAGGGGAAGGAAACGCAAACGCTTCGTGACACCTCCTCCTCGACCGTTGCGTGGCACCGTCTCCTTCGCTACCTCCGTCTCCATCGCCGCCTCCGCAAATCGCTCTCAGGAAGTCTAGATGTGGAAGATGAAGAAAGAACTGAAGAAGTGAAGTAGGGAGTAGGCTGTGAACGAAAGCCTTCTGCCAACTGTACCGACGTGTCGATGAATCGTGCCTTCCGGGCGTTTTGATTTTATTTTTTTTACTTAAAAAATAGTTGTCGCCTGGGCCGGCCCAGCGCCCGGGCTTTGTTTTGAAATATTAACCAATCCTGGTATAATAAAATGGATATCCATATCCGTATTTAAATATATAATAAATTCGTATCCGTATCCGTATCCGATTACCCTTTGGATTAGATATCCGAATTCGTATCCGAATCTGATTAAACTACAAAATAAATATCCAAATTTAATATAATTCGAATACAGATACGGATACGGTCAGAGTTTATCCGATCCATTTTTAGCCCTACTTTTCTATCATTATTAATGGTGATTAGACAGACTACTTTCGTTCTGCTATTGGGCTCAGACAGGGCTGTCCCCTGTCTCCTTTCTTGTTTCAGCTGAGCTCTTTTTAGGGCTCTCCATCAGGCTCAACGAGCCTCTGCTATTGTTCCCTATAGTGCGGGTTCCCAAGGGCCCTCGTTATCTCATCTGCTCTTTGCTGACGACTGTATCTTAGTGGGGAGGGCCACTGTTAGCAATGCTTCGGCTTTTGCTTCTGTGATTCAGTCTTACTGTAGGGCTTCTGGTCAGAAAGTTAATCTTGATAAATCCATGATCTGCTTCAGTCCGAAGACCAACCCTTCTTTGAGATAGTCCATTAAGCATATTTTGGGGATCTCTGCTTAGGCTGATCGGCTTTCCTATCTGGGCATTTCTATTATGGGGAGATGGTCGCGGTGTTTTGACTTCCTTGATCTTGAGCGCTGGATCCGTGCTCGGTTGGATGGATGGCAGATCACAGGGTTATCTATGATGGCCAGGCTCACCCTTATTCGCTCTGTGCTCACTTCTCTTCCTCTCTACATTATTTCTAATGCAGCCATTCTTGAGATGCTAGAATTAAGCATCTCCTTTAATCCATTATCGTAATCCCATGACTTTATGGAACAGGTTTGTGGAGATCAAAAAGAACTATGCTATTTTGATCATCAATCATAATAAGAAATATATATAAGAATCGAAGATAGATTCATAATGAAAAATCACAAATTCTTCAATCAAGGCTCTGATACCACATGTAAGATCCATCTAAGGATTTTCTGTAATAAACATAATGGCCAAGATCTTAGAATAAATGATTTTTACATGAAAACATAAATCAAGAATGCGTACCTTGATCCATTGATATTCTGCCCTAATCGAAGCGTATGGATTAACGACATATTGAGTTTCTCCCTCTTTCCTAATTCTCTTCCTTATCCGTCTTGATGGTCAAACCGACTATATATATATATATATAGGAGAGAGAGAGATGACCAATCTAATAATATGTTAAATTTTTCTTTCCATCAAAGAGAGGTTATCAAATAACAACTTCATAAAAATAAATCAATAAAAATTAGCTTTATTAAACCATCATTATCACTTAAATTTAAATATCTCATAAAATCAGGTATCATAATTATTATTTAAAATAAATAAATAATAAATCAATCATATATCATGCATATGGATCACATAAAAGAAAATACTAACATACAGACACCAGCATGCGCCTTCACGTGTTTGTTTTGTCTAATAATTTTCTTATGAATGATATTGCATGGTAGATTTGAGAGGCGGTCGGCGGATTAGGTGACGGCTGGAGGGCTAACAGGCACGCGAAGTACGTGTAATTGCTTTAATACCACCGTATTACATTATGGGGCAGTTCCATCCGATGATGGGGGCGGGTGGCGGCGGCTCTCATGAGACCCACGAGGTGTCCTTCTTAAATTGATTTACAATGATCTTATTATTCCGGAAAGGCGCACAGAGACTGGCGTGGCCCTGCAAGGCCTGGGATCATATCAAACACTCGTGGATGGACAGCAGGGGAGGTACTGGTGGCAATTAAATTATTTAAAAAATTTTTATTGTTAAGATTATTATTTTATCAACACGTAGAGTTTAATGGAATAGAAATGAAGTGATTATGACTATAGATATATTACTATCATATAGTAATTAATAGATGGGTTGGCTGATATAGTCTTATAGAAATTAATAGATGGGTTGGCTGGGATTGTCTTATATTGTTCGTTTGATTTGGCATTATGGAATAATGATCCATGGACGCGCATTGTCACGTTCGTGGCGGAGAGGACGTCCCATTTCTCGAATGCGGTCCACGTACGAGCACGGGTGAAGCTAAACGTGTTTGTTTTAACTAATAGTTTTCTTGTGCGTGATTATCGATCGGGTGATGTTAACTATACGTTTAAACATATAATTAACTAATATGTTTGTTACAACTAGTATTTGTTTTAACAGGTGCGGACCCCACCAAGGTATGAATTATTGCGCCATATCGGTAATTTCTTTGATTTGCCTCCCACCATCAATCATGGGTACGAAAGCTGGCCGATGGTAGCCATCGCTATTAGCTGTGTGCGTTTGATTGTATTGCTTGATGCTTTGGCTTTTAGGTTTGTCATTCTTTGTGCAGCATCCAATGGCCGCTTCGTAACATCGTACCGATTATAATCTTATTTCCTCTTTCTTCACATGGATTTTCTTCCCAGCCTTCACGCCCAAATCCCACGGCTTACGTGAGTCTCCTGGGCTTCAAGCGTTTGTATCCACGTCACCCACGGCTTGCTTTCTTTCCAAGAAGACAATGCCTTGCTCACGGCTTACGCGAGTCTCTTGGGCTTCAAGCGTTTTTATCCACGTCACCCACGGCTTGCTTTCTTTTACAAGACAATGCCTCACGTTCTCCCTTTTCCCTTCACGTATCCGTGAACCACGTCATCTGGAGTTCTCTTGAACGCCGGGTAGCTGGATCAAGACCANGAACAAGAGAGGGTAGGCAGTGCTGGTAGAAACCAAGGGGCCCCTCCCATTCAATCAAATGAGGTTTCAGTCCAAAGGGTTGCTCAGGGTAATGGTAGAAGGCCGAGACAGGGATCAGATGAAGGGCCTCAACACAAAGGAAGGCTAATACAGGATGGAAGGGCCAAGAGTGTAGAGATGCGGAGGATGGGGAGATCATCATCAGAGTCTCAAATGGCCAAGGAGGAGGAGAGAACAGTGGAGAAAGGGGAAGGATCAAGAAGCAAGATTAGACTCCACCAAAAAAGCTAAAGAATGAATGAAAATATGATCATGATGCTGGTATCATATCCCTACCCAACCTCAGAAATAAATAGTGGCAGAAAAGAGAATGAGGGGATCAAACTTGTTTCTACTTGCACAGATACTTGTGATTTTTTTCTGATTCTTTTGGATTTAGAGACTATGGAGAGCTTGTTTGATATGTAAATTTTGTAATTATTTGAGTGATTGATTGTTTAACCTTAGAACTATCATGCACAATTCAGAAGAGATATTGGTATTTCTGCTTTATCCAAATATTCCTCCAGGATTATCATAAAGAACTTTCAATAAAACACTATCATAGAAAATTAGCAAATAAAATATGAATAATCCACAAACAATATATCAAGTTCATGTCTGAATTGCAAGAATCAAAACTGCAAATGGGTTGAACTCGGATCAGATCCATGCTGTATCTGTATCCAAATTCAACAACAAATTGAGTTCAAATTCAATGTATTTTGGGCCATTTCGACGACAAAGCCTCGAATTTGATTCGAAGCTCCTAACCTCCTCACCCTCCTGCCCCTTTCCCTGGACATCTCTATCTATAGACGACCCACTAGCTCCCTCCCCCTCCCATTAATCGATCCCAACATCCTCTCTCTCGAAGAAGAAGAAGAAGAAGACCCACCCCACCAAATTAATGGTTTCCGGTAGCAGAGAAAGTTCATTCTGTGGCTCGTGCTGCCTCTATAAAAGACTCTTCCAACTCATCATATTTGTGGGTTTCTTCATCTTCTCCTTCTGGGTCGTAGTCCGCCCCCACAAGTTCAAGGCCTACGTCGACGCCGCCTCCCTCACCTACTTTGGCCTTGCCGACGACGACATTAACAACACCCTCCAATACAACCTCTCCCTTTACCTCGCCTTCCGCAACCCTAACCGAAGGATCGGCATCTACTACGACCACATCGAGGCCACGACCCTACCTGTTGCTCCCCTGTTTCACCCGAAACAGGGGAACAATCGAGCCGACGGCCAGGGCCGCCGCCGGCCGGGCCACCCGGTGAAACAGGGGAACAATCGAGCCGGCGGCCAGGGCTGCTGCCGGCCACACACCGGGGTGGCCCGGCTGGCGTCGACCGGCCAGGAGCCGCCGCCGCCGCGGCCGGACTCCCCCCCACTCTCTCTCTCTTTTCCTCTCTCTTTCTCTCTTTCTCCTTGCCGCGGCCTGTTACAGTGCCGGCGGCACGACCAGCCACCATGGCCAGCCGGACCTCCCCTGGACGCACGCCCGACGCCGGTGGAGGTCACCGACCGCCGTTCAGGCCCACGAGGTGGCGAGCACGCCGCCGGGCCCAAACCAAGATCAAGACCGACTGTTGCAGATGCGGCCGTTCGGCCCGTTCCGCCTCATTCTCTCTCTCTTTCTCTCGTTCGATTCCTCCGCCACTCTCTCCCTCTCTGAGTCTCTCTCCCTTCCTCTCTCTCTCTCTCTCTCTGGAATTGGGAAGGATCAAGGAAGCTCACCTGTTGGCTATTGCAGATGCGGCGAAGATTAGGGGAAGGAAATGCAGACGCTTCGTGACACCTCCTCCTCGACCGTTGCGTGGCACCGTCTCCTTCGCTGCCTCCGTCTCCTTCACCGCCTCCGCGAATCGCTCTCAGGAAGTCTAGATGTGGAAGACGAAGAAAGAACTGAAGAAGTGAAGTAGGGAGTGGGCTGTGAACGAAAGCCTTCTGCCAACCATACCGACGTGTCGATGAATCGTGCCTTCCGGGCGTTTTGATTTTATTTTTTTTACTTAAAAAATAGTTGTCGCCTGGGCCGACCCGGCGCTCGGGCTTTGTTTTGAATATTAACAAATCCTGGTATAATAAAATGGATATCCGTATCCGTATTTATATATATATATATATATATATATATATATATATATCATATCCGTATCCGTATCCGATTACCCTTTGGATTAGATATCCGAATTCGTATCCGAATCCGATTAAATTGCAAAATAAATAT
Source organism: Calamus simplicifolius (assembly GCA_900491605.1). Classification (NCBI taxonomy): domain Eukaryota; kingdom Viridiplantae; phylum Streptophyta; class Magnoliopsida; order Arecales; family Arecaceae; genus Calamus; species Calamus simplicifolius. The sequence goes on along the minus strand of UESW01003127.1, from coordinate 55,777 downwards.
CCAAATTTAATATAATTCGAATACAGATACGTATACGGTCGGAGTTTATCCGATCCATTTTTAGCCCTACTTTTCTATCATTATTAATGGTGATTAGACAGACTACTTTCATTTGCTATTGGGCTCAGGCAGGGCTGTCCCCTCTCTCCTTTCTTGTTCATCCTTTCAGCTGAGCTCTTTTTAGGGCTCTCCATCAGGCTCAATGGGCCTCTGCTATTGTTCCCTATAGTGCGGGTCCCCAAGGGCCCTCGTTATCTCATCTGCTCTTTGCTGACGACTGTATCTTAGTGGCGAGGGCCACTGTTAGCAATGCTTCGGCTTTTGCTTCTGTGATTCAGTCTTACTGTAGGGCTTCTGGTCAGAAAGTTAATCTTGATAAATCCATGATCTGCTTCAGTCCGAAGACCAACCCTTCTTTGAGACAGTCCATTAAGCGTATTTTGGGGATCTCTGCTTAGGCTGATCGGCTTTCCTATCTGGGCATTTCTATTATGGGGAGATGGTCGCGGTGTTCTGACTTCCTTGATCTTGAGCGCTGGATCCGTGCTCGGTTGGATGGATGGCAGATCACAGGGTTATCTATGATGGCCAGTCTCACCCTTATTCGCTCTGTGCTCACTTCTCTTCCTCTCTACATTATTTCTAATGCAGCCGTTCTTGAGATGCTAGAATTAAGCCTCTCCTTTAATCCATTATCGGAATCCCATGACTTTATGGAACAGGTTTGTGGAGATCAAAAAGAACTATGCTATTTTGATCATCAATCATAATAAGAAATATATATAAGAATCGAAGATAGATTCATAATAAAAAATTACAAATTCTTCAATCAAGGCTCTGATACCACATGTAAGATCCATCTAAGGATTTTCTTTAATAAACATAATGGCCAAGATCTTAGAATAAATGATTTTTACATGAAAATATAAATCAAGAATGCGTACCTTGATCCATTGATATTCTGCCCTAATCGAAGCGTATGGATTAACGACATATTGAGTTTCTCCCTTTCCTAATTCTCTTCCTTATCCATCTTAATGGTCAAACAGACTATATATATATATATATATATAGAGAGAGGACCAATCTAATAATATGTTAAATTTCTCTTTCCATCAAAGAGAGGTTATCAGATAACAACTTCATAAAAATGAACCAATAGAAAATTAGTTTTATTAAACTGATGGGGCCAGTTGACCCCATGAAAAACGAAATTCTTGGACGGCCCCAAAGGCCCAGACTCTGACGCCAGCTCCAGCGACGGCCCCAAAGGCCCAGACTCTGACGCCAGCTCCGGCGACGGCCCCAAAGGCCCAAACTCTAACTCCAGCGACGGACTCAGCGTCAGCTCCGGCACGTCAAAGGCCGACACCCGCCAAAGGCTGGCCTCTCCAAGCTGGCCGGCCCCGGCACATTGCTGGCCGGCCACAGCGTCTCCAAGCTAGCCGGCCCCGGCGTCTCCACGCCAGGCAGCCCTTACTTCTCCAGGCAACCCAGCCACGACCTCTCCAAGCTGGCCGGCCCCGGCGCATTGCTGGCCGGCCACGACGTCTCCAAGCTAGCCGGCCCCGGCGTCTCCATGCCAGGCGGCCCCTACTTCTCCAGGCGACTCGGCCACGGCCTCTCCAAGTTGGCCGGCCCCGGCACATTTGCTGGCCGACCACGGCGTCTCCAAGCTGGCCGGCCCCGGCACATTGCTGGTCGGCCACGCGTCTCCAAGCTAGCCGGCCCCGGTGTCTCCATGCCAGGCGGCCCTTACTTCCCCAGGCAACTCGGCGTCTCCTGTCCCGCCGAGTCGACCAAGGCCATCCCAGGCCTGCCCGACTCGGCCCCGGCGTCTCCTGTCCCGCCGAGTCGGCCAGGGCCATCCCAGGCCGACCCGACTCGGCCCCGGCGTCTCCTGTCCCGCCGAGTCGGCCAAGGCCATCCCAGGCCGGCCCGACTCGGCCCCGGCGTCTCCCGTCCCGCCGAATCGGCCAAGGCCATCCCAGGCCGGCCCGACTCGGCCCCGACGACTCCCGTCCCGCCGAGTCGGCCAAGGCCATCCCCGGCCGCCCGACTCGGCCCCGGCGATCCTGTCCCGCCAAGTCGGCCAAGGCCGCCCCCGGCCGGCCCGACTCGGCCCCGGCGTCTCCTGTCCTGCCGAGTCGGTCAAGGCCGTCCCCGGCCGGCCCGACTCGGCCACGTCGTCTCCAGGCCCGCCGGTTCGGCCCCACCCCGGCACTGCCTTGCCGGCGGGATAGGCCCCAGCCATCTCAGGTCGACCCAGTTCGGCCCCAACAAGACGGGACCCCCGATTCCCGCCAGATCAGCCCCAGCAATTCAAAAACTCGTTCCTCTGACGTGCGCCGCTCGACAGCGTCCGATGTGCGCCGCTCGACAGCGCCTGACGCACGCCGCCTGACAGCGCCGACGCGCGCCGCTGCACCAACATGCACCGCACGATAGCACCAGATTCGATAATCCGACGGTCCCCCGGCTGATGGGATGCAGACCCATGTGATCATGCCAGCGTCACCCCTATAAAAGGGTAAACTACGTCGGGAATCGGGTAAGGCATTATAACGCACATTTTACACACTCGATGCCCTAACTCTCAAAGGAACTACATGATCCTTTTGAGACCTCTCCCTCCTCAAGAGCTCTCTCGAGCTCTTCTCTGCTGTGACCTCTGTCACTAACTTGGGCGTCGGAGGGTCCACCGGAGAACCCTCTCCGGTCCTGGGACTTTTTTGCAGGCAATCCGGTGAAGAAGAAGAGCCTCCGTTCCCGACATCCAGGAGGAGTGATCGAGCGTCATCATAAACCATCATTATCACTTAAATTTAAATATCTCATAAAATTAAATATCATAATTATTATTTAAATAAATAAATAATAAATTAATCATATATCATTCATGTGGGTCACATTAAAAAAAAAAAAAAAGAAAAGCTTAACAGACAGAGACTAGCATGCGCCTCCACGTGTTTGTTTTGTGTAATAATTTTCTTATGAATGATATTGCACGGTAGATTTGAGAGGCGGTCGGCGGATTAGGTGACGGCTGGAGGGCTAACAGGCACGCGAAGTACGTGTAATTGCTTTAATACCACCAGTATTACATTATGGGGCAGTTCCATCCGATGATGGGGGGCGGGTGGCGGCGGCTCTCATGAGACCCACGAGGTGTCCTTAAATTGATTTAAAATGATCTTATTATTCCGGAAAGGCGCACAGAGACTGGCGTGGCCCTGCAAGGCCTGGGATCATATCAAACACTCGTGGATGGACAGCAGGGGAGGTACTGGTGGCAATTAAATTTTTTTTTAAAATTTTTTATTGTTAAGATTATTATTTTATCAACACGTAGAGTTCAATGGAATAGAAATGAACTGATTATGACTATATATATATATATAATTACTATCATATAGTAATTAATAGATGGGTTGGCTGGGATTGTCTTTATTATTGTTCGTTTGATTTGGCATTATGGAATAATGATCCATGGACGCTCATTGTCACGTTCGTGGCGGAGGGGACGTCCCATTTCTCGAATGCGGTCCACGTACGAGCACTGGTGAAGCTAAACGTGTTTGTTTTAACTAATAGTTTTCTTGTGCGTGATTATCGATCGGGTGCTGTTAACTAATACGTTTCAACATATAATTAACTAATATGTTTGTTACAACTAGTATTTCTTTTAACAGGTGTGGACCCCACCAAGGTATGAATTATTGCGCCATATCGGTAATTTCTTTGATTTGCCTCCCACAATCAATTATGGGTACGAAAGCTGGCCGATGGTAGCCATCGCTATTAGCTGTGTGCGTTTGATTGTATTGCTTGATGCCTTGGCTTTTGCTTTTGTCATTCTTTGTGCAGCATCCAATGGCCGCTTCGTAACATCGTACCGATTATAATCTTATTTCTCTTTCTTCCCATGGATTTTCTTCCCAGCCTTCACAGCCAAATCCCACGGCTTACGTGAGTCTCCTGGGCTTCAAGCGTTTGTATCCACGTCACCCACGGCTTGCTTTCTTTCCAAGAAGACAATGCCTTGCTCACGGCTTACGTGAGTCTCTTGGGCTTCAAGCGTTTTATCCACGTCACCCACGGCTTGCTTTCTTTTCCAAGACAATGCCTCACGTTCTCCCTTTTCCCTTCACGTGTCACCGGGCTTTCAATCGGCATGCGCAAGCGAGGTCATTGCATCTACCAGTGATGACGTTAGAGAAACCCTTTTCCTAACCAACGTTACCCCAGAACAATGAATAAAAATCCCCAAAAAAATAAAGTCCCACCCAAACACCAAGATATACGGGCAAGTAACTTGAAAAATAATGAGATTGCCCGTAGGCTACAAAAGCACTCCTCTTTATCCCTAACAAAGATCTCTCAAAGTGCCCGCCCCAACCTCACTCAACGCGCGCACCGCCTGTGCATATCGGCCACGTCTCGTGCTCACCTAAGTCTCCTGACTTAGACCTGCGCCATTGCGATCTCCACTAATGCCCTTCACGTAGACCTCAGCCCCCTCTATTTATAGGTTGCTGCAACCTTATCCAAAGATCCCCTTGATCTTATCTTTATCCCATGCAATGTCTCCAAAAAGGCCACCGCCTATCTCCAAATCTTATCTCCTCTTAGCCGGCTGATGAAGGACTCTTCGCTGCTGGATAGGACGACAGCTCCAAAGATAGCTTGGATAATCCCCAAAATATTCTCAACAAACTACCTTAAGATCATATTCATATCTCCAAATTGGTTGCTTATGGATAAGGTTTGTTTTCCCCTCCAAATCTTATCCAAAACCTGCTGGCTGGAGTCCCTAATCTTCTCCCCAAGATAAGGGTCGAATTTACCTGATCTGGACCGATTTACCCTTGAAAAATCGGCTTCTGGACGGTTTGGACCGTTGCTGGGCGAATCTGGCCGTTGAAGAGCCGTTACCGAGGCCGACGCCGTTGCTGAGGCCGACGCCGTTGCTGAGGCCGACGCCGAGGCCGTTGCCGAGGCCAACGCCAAGATGGGGTGGTGACAATCCTCCCCCCGTTGAGATGTCGATGCCCTCGTCGACCACCATACCGCGCAAAATCCTACTGACGCTCCTCGTCATCGCATGCCTTGGCCCTCCTGGCCAAAGCCTCCCGAGTCCCAACGTGGCCACCTTCCACACGCACCCCTGATGCCTCCTCGGTTGGATAGCCCACTCGCCGAGCCATCCCGCCTGCCTCCTTCTGCCGCAGGCCTCCGTGCTTAGGCTCTCCCACGCGATGCTTAGGCGTGAGGTGAACAACCTCAAGTCTGGTGGTGGGGCAGTTTCTTGACCCCACCCTTCGCAACTGTCCTACGCCATCCCTCCACTGAAACGAAGTAAGGATGCATGCCTTTCCAGATCAAGATGCCCCTCCGATGAGGCATGACCACGGCCTTGCTCTTGATGAAGAAGTCCATCCCGAGTATCAGGTCGTAGTCGTCGATCGGCAAGACCATCATGTTGCAGTGCCCAGTCCATGAGCCCACCTCCAATGTGACCTCCGCCTGGCCCAAAGACTCCATCTCCTCGGAGTTGACAGGCTTCACCCTACAAGGCTGGGATAGCGCTCCAAGCCCCAATCTGTGCGCCACCCCTTGGCTCACGAAATTGTGTGTCGTGCCGGAGTCAACCAAGGCCCGCACTGTCCTCCCGTTGACCCGAGCCCTCACGTACATCAAACCTTGGCGTTGGTCTCTCGCGGCCAAAGTGTTGATAGACTGTAGCGGGGCCATCCTCGCTACTGGCTCCTCCTCCGAACTCTCGGACGCCCTGTCTGCCTGGGTAGTGACGGCCGCCACTGCCACCTTCCGTGGACACTCCTGTGCTAGATGCGGCCCTCCGCATATGAAGCATCCAGCGAAAGTCGCCTGTCCCTTTGGTTTTGCTGCTGCACGTGGTAGAACACTTTCCTTCTTACCTTTTCGACCACGCGGTGGTGACGCACTCTTGCGTTTGCCCTTGCCCTGGCCACCGCTGCTCGAAGTAGTAGCACTGCGAAAGTCTACCAGCGCCTCTGCTGCTATGAAGGCTGAGGGAATATCCCTCACCTCCCTCTTGCGAAGCTCGGCCTGCGCCCACCCCTATAGACCAGCGAGGAAGTTAAATAACTTATCTTCCTCGGACATGTTGGACACCTCCAGAAGTAGATTGCTGAACTGCGCCACGTACTCCTGGATGCTCCCTGTCTGCCGCAGCTTCCTCAGGTTCTCTTGAGCAAGCCACCCTGCGTTGCTCGGCTGGAACTAAGCCTTCAGTTCCCTCTTGAAGATCTCCCAGGTCTCGATTCTGGGATGCCCCGTACGGTCATCCTCGGCCGTTCTGGTCCTCCACCAAAGCTTGGCGTTCCCCTCCAGATACGTCGAGGCCCGATCCACCTGATCGGGTGCTGGGATCTTCGCCACACGAAAGTAGTTCTCCATGTCTCACACGAAGTTCTCCACTTCCATTGCGCTCCTGACTCCGCCGAAGGCCTTAGGCTCCCGGACCTTCGCTTCCTTTGCCGAAGCGCCGACCATGTGGACTGGACTCCGCGCCTCCTGCCTCAGACGAATCACCTCCTTCTCCAAAGCATGGATCCGAAGCTCCAATCGCTCCTCCATGGCCAAGTCTGATCATTGTTGTTGCATGCTTCGATGTTCAAGGTCGCGAAGTAGCCCCTCGTGCGCCTCCATCAACTGGTCGTGCGAAGTGCGCAACTCAGCCAACTGCATGCTCAACTCTGCGCATACAGCTACAAGATTCATGGTTGATTCCTCTCCTGGATCTCCCACAATACCCTCCAACCGGGTCATGCGGTCTCCTACCGCTCTTGCCATCTGATTGGGCTTACTTGGAACTTGTCTTCAACCGGGCTCTGATACCAACTTGTCACCGGGCTTTCAATCGGCACGCACAAGCGCTCCCTATGGCCACTAGGTCCTTGCGTCTACCGGTGATGGCGTTAGAGAAACCCTTCCCCTAACCATCCTTACCCCAGAACAATGAATAAAAATCCCCAAAGAACAAAGTCCCACCCAAACACCAAGATATACGGGAGGCAAAGCCTTCCCAACCAAGAACTCTCCACTAAGTAACTTGGAAAATAATGACGTTGCCCGTAGGCTACAAAAGCACTCCTCTCTGTCCCTAACAAAGATCTCTCAAAGTGCCCGCCCCAACCTCACTCAATGAAAACTGACCTGTAGATGCCTCGCACCCGCGCACCGTCTGTGACCATCTGATACCATCAAGAGATCATCCTCCACCTCCTGGCCTGCAACTGTACTCACAGACTCAGATCCTCCCTTTTATCCCTTTTTCAACTTAGGACAGTCCCTTTTAAAATGTCATACCTCACCACACTTGTACCACTTAGCCTTCCTGGACTGTAACCGTCCCCTAGGCCTGCTCCTGTCCCTGCCTCTGCCTGACCTTTCCCCAACTGATAGACCCTCCTGGGGAACAGCTTCCTTAGTCATCCTCTCCCTCTACTCATTCGTCCGAAGTACTAAGATAATATCTTCATAGAATAATGTCTCCTTCCCGTAGAGCAGCGTCGTGACCAATGAGTCATGTGATATGGGCAGCGAACATAATAGCAAAAGTGCCTTATCTTCCTCCTCCATTTTGACCCCGACATTCAGCAATTCACTGCTCACATCGTCGAACACCTGGATGTGGCCCAGCATATCTCCACCTTCTGACATCCGAAGGCTATAGAGGTGCTTCTTCAACATTAACTTGTTGCACATATTCTTCCCCATGTAGAGGGCTTGCAACTTTGACCAGAGTCCCTTCGGGGTCTTCTCCTCCAGCACTGAATAAAGGACCGAATCCGCAAGACATCCCCTGATCATTGAACATGCCTTTTTCTCCAACAACATCCTCTGTCATCCCATCTGGTCTTTCCTCCAAAGCCAGATCTAAACCCAGTTGCACAGGAAGATCCTCTACCCGGACTTTCCACATGGAGAAACTTCTCTTCCCATCAAACTTTTCAAAATCTATTTTTATGCTACTACCTATGGCTCAATCTCAACCAAAAAAAAGCACAAAGATAAATTTTAAAAAATTAAGAAGTACCTTAATGGACCTTGTTGAAATTGTTTCAATCCTTTGAAGATCTCCAATTCAGTCCTTTAAGATCTCCAAACAACTTGTTGTTGTTTCTAAACCAACTAAGCTCATTCTGAACTAGGCTATAAGATTTCCAAACAACTATTTCTTATTTCTGATTTCTGAACCAGGCTTTGATACTACTTGTTGGGGGTTTAGTCCCTGATGAACAGCAGTGGGAAAGAAATCTGGGCTTTCACCTGTTGTCAATAATTAGGTGTGTAGTCTTTTAATCTAAGATTCAAGATTGATGTAGCGGTAAAGCCTTAGCTCTTAACTTCTTTGATCTTTGGTTCAAAACTCCTCCCTTCTATTTCTAAAGATTTATTTTAATAAATAATTTTTTTTTTATTTCTGCTGGATCCTTCCTCCCTTCTCTCTCGCATGGATTTTTCCCAGCCTTCACTCCCAAATCCCACGGCTTACGCGAGTCTCCCCTCTCTCTTCGCATGGATTTTCTTCCCAGCCTTCACTCCCAAATCCCACGGCTTACGCGAGTCTCCCCTCTCTCTTCCCATGGATTTTCTTCCCAGCCTTCGCTCCCAAATCCACGGCTTACGCGAGTCTCCCCTCTCTCTTCATATGGATTTTCTTCCCAGCCTTCGCTCCCAAATCCCACGGCTTACGTGAGTCTCCTAGGCTTCAAGCGTTTGTATCCACGTCACCCACGGCTTGCTTTCTTTCCAAGACAATGCCTTGCTCACGGCTTACGTGAGTCTCCTGGGCTTCAAGCGTTTGTATCCACGTCACCCACGGCTTGCTTTCTTTTCCAAGACAATGCCTCACGTTCGCCCTTTTACCTTCACGTATCCGTGAACCACGTCCTCTGGAGTTCTCTTGAACCGCCGGGTGGCTGGATCAAGACCCCACACCAAGGTATGAATTATTGCGCCATGTCGGTAATTTCTTTGATTTGCCTCCAATTATGGGTACGGAAGCTGGCCGATGGTAGCCATCGCTATTAGCTGTGTGCGTTTGATTGTATTGCTTGATGCTTTATGATATGACTAGTTAACAGACCCATGGGTAGCAAAAATAGAAATTTTTAAATAATTTTATGGTCTTATAAAGTCATGCATACCCAATTGCTCCAAGGCTGACGCCTCCAAGACCGACAGCTTCAAGGTTGACGCCTCCAAGCCAGGCGGCCCCAGCACCTTCCTAGCCGGCCCTGGCCTGTCCAAGCCAGGCGGCCTCGGCATAACCCAGCCGGCCCTGGCACCTTCCTAGCCGGCCCCAGCCTGTCCAAGCCAGGCGGCCCCGGCATAACCCAGCCGGCCTCGACATCTTCCTAGCCGGCCCCGGCACCTCCAAGCCAGGCGGCCCCGGCACCTCCATGCCAGGCGGCTCCGGCACCTTCCTAGCCGGCCCCGGAACCTTCCTAGCCGGCCCCGGCCTGTCCAAGCCAGGCGGCCCCGGCATAACCTAGGCGGCCCCGACACCTCCAAGCCAGGCGGCCTCGGCACCTTCCTAGCCGGCCCCGGCCTGTCCAAGCCAGGCGGCCCCGGCATAACCCAGCCGGCCCCGGCATCTTCCTAGCCGGCCCTGGCACCTCCAAGCCAGGCGGCCCCGGTACCTCCAAGCCAGGCGGCCCCGGCATAACCCAGGCGACCCTGACACCTCCAAGACAGGCGGCCTTGGCACCTTCAAGCCAAGTGGCCCCGACACCTTCCTAGCCGGCCCCGGCCTGTCCAAGCCAGGCAGCCCCGGCATAACCCAGCCGGCCCTGGCACCTTCTTAGCCGGCCCCGGCCTGTCCAAGCCAGGCGGCCCCGGCATAACCCAGCCGGCCCCGGCACCTTCCTAGCCGGCCCCGGCCTGTCCAAGCCAGGCGGCCCCAGCATAACCCAAGCCAGGCGGCCCCGGCACCTCCAACCCAGGCATCCCCGGTATAACCCAGCCGGCCCCGGCACCTTCCTATCCGGCCCCGGCCTATCCAAGCCAGGCGGCCCGGCGCTCTCTTGGCTGCCCCCGCCCCGGCACTTCCTGGCCGGTGAGGACGGCCTCTGCTTTACCCTCTCCGTTGGAACAGGACCCACCAAACAGTTGCAGCCACCCACCTTGATAGGACTTGACATGCAGTCCTGACATACCAAAGAAGGAAGCAAGCTCTGCTATTACTGCCATCACCATAAAAGTCTGGACAAGTGGCAGCATTTCGGGCCTCATAGATGTCAGCCCTGACATTTCACCCCCAAAAAGTCCCTAGTCTTGATGACACTTCAGCCACTCAGACTAAATGAGCTTCCAAAAGTCATGATCCATCATGAGGCTCCACGTGACTCCTTCCCACTAGAGGACAAGAACCCAAACTTCTCAAGCAAGTTTTACAAAGTATAAAGGTAAATATTATTAGGGAAGAAGAGGTAACTCCAAAAACACTCAACACGCTCATACTGAGCCTCTGGCTCTTTCTCTTTCGAGCTTTCTCAAGCTCACGGTTGTTGCCCAGACCACTAACTTGAGCGTCTGAGGGTCCCCGCCGGAGTACCCGGCCGTGGGACTTCTTGCAGGCTTTGAAGACAAAGGAAGGGCTCCGATATTTCTATGGAGGAATGGCCGACGCTCAAGGACGCCAGCTCAAAGTGATCGGGCATCAACAGATTGGCACGCCAGGTAGGGGGGCACATTGAAGGAAAGAAAGCTCTGTCTCCTTGAGCTATAAGTCTTTGTCCCCTCTAAAATAGCCATGGTGGTGATGCGCATGCTGAAGGTCCTCCCCAATCATGCTGAGGGGCATCCACATCGTACTGGGTAGCAAAGGACCACTCTTTCTGCTCCTCCTTCACCACCAGCCTCAGCTGCTCTAATCAACTACCTGACTATCCTCAATCAATAAGTTCAAGCCTTGAATGCAGTAGTCCATGGGCTGCGGAAGCAACATTCGTTGGCCACTCGGCAATGGCTCAAGCCTCTCACATCGCCCATGATAGCTACACCAGTTAGCCAGCGATTCACCCGCGAGAAATCTCGTAATAGAGAAGCTTATCGCTATCAGGCTTCACCTAAGCACTGCCACTGCGAAACTTTCAAGAGACTGTGGTCTCCTGCCCCCTGCTCATCTTCTGAGTCATCTTGGAAGGACCTTAATCGTGAGATGAGGAGGCGTCTAGATGAACAACACCGGCGGCTGGAAAAGCTCAGTCAAAGGCTCAACAATCAGCCAGAGGTGGACTGCAACATGGATAGCAGAACAATTTCGTAAAAGGATGAACTTGAGACATAGTCCATCACCTCAACATTTATGGGCATTTTAATTTCTGGTGATAGTAAGCGGAGAGGTGTTAGTGCGATTAATGCAAGGTGGAAGACCAAAAGGCTTTGACTATTGACTTCGCCTTCCCCCTCTCTCCCCTTCTCTCTTTCTCTCGACTGCACCTAAGAGCCAACTGAGCCCAGGACCTCCTATGGATTTCGTCTAGCTGCCCTCAGACTTCAGCACTAAGGACGACCAATCTCTTCAAAGAAAGAGCTCTCAAGCCAAAAAGCTCTCAAGCCTTTACTCGATGACGGCATCAAACAGGATACGAAGACAAAAAGCTACGAAAGCTAAGTATACTACACCAATAAAAACAAAAGAGAAAAATGAAGTTTTTATTCAATTTCTCAAAATCACTCGGGCCGGCCAAGCGACCGCCGAGGTAGTTTTCCGGTAGCCACACGATCATAAGGACACCCCCGGACCGGTGCGAGAAACCTCCGAGGAGGTTCAAGTCCTATGGTCTCGGCGGCCCCGAGTCAAACTCCCGGACCGGCTGAGCGACCCCCGAGATATTTTCAAAACGACTTTAATAGTCCCGAGATCATAGACACCCCGCACCGGTGCGAAAAACCTCCGGTGGTTCAAGCCCTGTGGTCTTGGAGGCCCCAAGTCAACGCCCGGGCCGGCCGCGAAACCCCCGAGGCGATTTTATTTTTGCCCCATCAATAAAGGCTACCCTTCGGGGTCTCAAAAAAGGACCCTGAGCCAGGTCAAAGTGCCCTCAGGTCACCCTCCGGGGTTAAAGGCTCCCGAGCATGGTCCTACCACAGCGACTCTCGGGTCACCCTTCGGGGTCTCAAAAAGGACCCTGAGCCAGGTCAAAGTGCCCTCAGGTCACCCTCCGGGGTTAAAGGCTCCCGAGCATGGTCCTACCATAGCGACTCTCGGGTCACCCTTCGGGGTCTCAAAAAAGGACCCTGAGCCAGGTCAAAGTGCCCTCAGGTCACCCTCCGGGGTTAAAGGCTCCCGAGATGGTCCTACCACAGCGACTCTCGGGTCACCCTTCGGGATTTAAAAGGACATCGGCAGCCCAAAAGACACAGACACCTCAGACCGGCGCGAGAAACCTCCAGAAGTTCAAGTCTTGTGCTCTAGGCAGCCCCGAGTCAAACTCCCAGATCGCACGAGAAACCCCAAAGACAAGTATTTTAGGCCCCTAGCCGGCTCTCGGGCTGGTCCTAGGCGGCCACAACTATTTTGAGCCCCTAGCCGGCCCTCGGGCTGGTCCTAGGTGGCCACAAGTATTTTAGGCCCCTAGCCGGCTCTCGGGCTGGTCCTAGGCGGCCACAGCTATTTTGAGCCCCTAGCCGGCCCTCGGGTTGGTCCTAGGCGGCCATAGTAATCTTAAGCCCCTAGCCGCCCTCGGGCTGGTCCTAGGCGGCCATAGCTATTTTAGGCCCCTAGCTGGCCCTCGGGCTGGTCCTAGGCGGCCACAAGTATTTTAGGCCCCTAGCCGGCTCTCGGGCTGGTCCTAGGCGGCCACAGCTATTTTGAGCCCCTAGCCGGCCCTCGGGCTGGTCCTAGGCGGCCATAGTAATCTTAAGCCCCTAGCCGGCCCTCGGGCTGGTCCTAGGCGGCCATAGCTATTTTAAGCCCCTAGCCGGCCCTCGGGTTGGTCCTTGGCGGCCACAAGTTTTTAGGCCCCTAGCCAGCCCTCGGGCTGGTCCTAGGTGGCCACAAGTATTTTAGGTCCCTAGCCGGCTCTCGGGCTGGTCCTAGGCGGCCATAGCTATTTTAGGCCCCTAGCCGGCCCTCGGGCTGGTCCTAGGCGGCCACAAGTATTTTAGGCCCCTAGCCGGCTCTCGGGCTGGTCCTAGGCGGCCACAGCTATTTTGAGCCCCTAGCCGGCCCTCGGGCTGGTCCTAGGCGGCCATAGTAATCTTAAGCCCCTAGCCGGCCCTCGGGCTGGTCCTAGGCGGCCATAGCTATTTTAGGCCCCTAGCCGGCCCTTGAGTTGGTCCTAGGCGGCCACAAGTATTTTAGGCCCCTAGCCGGCTCTCGGGCTGGTCCTAGGCGGCCACAGCTATTTTGAGCCCCTAGCCGGCCCTCGGGCTGGTCCTAGGCGGCTATAGTAATCTTAAGCCCCTAGCTGGCCCTCGGGCTGGTCCTAGGCGGCCATAGCTATTTTAAGCCCCTAGCCGGCCCTCGGGCTGGTCCTAGGCGGCCACAAGTACGTTAGGCCCCTAGCCGGCCCTCGGGCTGGTCCTAGGCGGCCACAAGTACGTTAGGCCCCTAGCCGGCCCTCGAGCTGGTCCTAGCGGCCACAGGTACGTTAGGCCCCTAGCCGGCCCTCGGCTGGTCCTAGGCGGCCACAGGTACGTTAGGCCCCTAGCCGGCCCTCGGGCTGGTCTAGGCGGCCACAAGTGTGTTAGGCCCCTAGCCGGCCCTCGGGCTGGTCCTGGCGGCTGCAAATACGTTAGGCCCCTAGCCGGCCCTTGGGCTGGTCCTAGGCGGCCGCAAGTACGTTAGGCCCTAGCGGCCCTCGGGCTGGTCCTAGGCGGCCGCAAGTACGTTAGGCCCCTAACCGGCCCTCGGGCTGATCTCGAGCGGCCTCAGCAGCGTTAGTGCAGCCCCATCAGCTCTATTTTTGCCTTGCCAACTAATTGACGAGCGTCCCCCCCTAAAAAAATTGGGTGTACGATGCTTTAAGTAGCTGGCGCAAGGTAATAAATCAGTGTTTCTCAAATTTTTTTACACTCCTTCAGCTTGGTTAGTGCAGGACCTACAAGCTCAAGAAGTGTAGGGGGCATCTGATATGACCAGTTAACAGGCCCATGGGCAGCAAAAATAGAAATTTTCAAACAATTTTATGGCCTGATAAAGCCACGCATACCCAATTGCTCCAAGGCCGACGCCTCCCAGGCGACAGCTCCAAGGCCGACGCCTCCAAGGCCGACAGCTCCAAGGCCGACGCCTCCAGCCGACAGCTCCAAGGCCGACTCCAAGGCCGACGCCTCCAAGGCCGACAGCTCCAAGGCCGACGCCTCCAAGCCAGGCGGCCCCGACACCTTCCTAGCCAGCCCCGGCCTGTCCAAGCCAGGCGGCCCCGGCATAACCCAGCCGGCCCTGGCACCTTCCTAGCCGGCCTCGGCCTGTCCAAGCCAGGCGGCCCGGCATAACCCAGCCGGCCCTGACATCTTCCTAGCCGGCCCTGGCCTGTCCAAGCCAGGCGGCCCCGGCACCTCCAAGCCAGGCAACCCCGGCACCTCCAAGCCAGGCGGCCCCGGCACCTTCTAGCCGGCTCCGGCACCTCCAAGCCAGGCGGCCCCGGCACCTTCTTAGCCGGCCCCGGCTTGTCCAAGCCAGGTGGCCCCGGTATAACCCAGCCGGCCCCGGCATCTTCCTAGCCGGCCTCGGCCTGTCCAAGCCAGGCAGCCCCGGCACCTCCAAGCCAGGCGGCCCCGGCACCTTCCTAGCCGGCCCCGGCCTATCCAAGCCAGGCGGCCCCGGCACCTCCAAGCCAGGTGGCCCCGGCACCTCCAAGCCAGGCGGCCCCGGCACCTTCCTAGCCGGCCCCGGCTTGTCCAAGCCAGGCAGCCCCGGCATAACCCAGCCGGCCCCGGCACCTTCCTAGCTGGCCCCGGCCTGTCCAAGCCAGGCGGCCCCGGCATAACCCAGCCGGCCCCGGCACCTTCCTAGCTGGCCCCGGCCTGTCCAAGCCAGGCGGTCTCGGCATCTCCCTAGCCGGCCCCGACCTGTCCAAGCCAGGCGGCCCTGGCATAACCCAAGCCAGGTGGCCCCGCACCTCCAAGCCAGGCAGCCCCGGCATAACCCAGCCGGCCCCGCACCTTCCTATCCGGCCCCGGCCTGTCCAAGCCAGGCGGCCCGGCGCTCTCCTGGCTGCCCCCGCCCCGGCACTTCCTGGCCAGTGAGGACGGCCTCTGCTTTCCTCTCTCCGTTGGAACAGGACCCACCAAACAGTTGCAGCCACCCACCTTGATGGGACTTGACCTGCAGTCCTGACATACCAAAGAAGGAAGCAAGCTCTGCCATTACTGCCATCACCATAAAAGTC
>UESW01003127.1:0-35986 GCA_900491605.1 Calamus simplicifolius | reverse complement strand
ATACCTTTCAATTTGTATTAAAATATATTGATCATTAGGATCTTGCTATGATATTTCTTTTATTCTTTTTCAGAAAATATGATCAAATCGAAACCATTGATATAGTAGAGAATGTTTTAGTCATTAAACTCTTGTGAACGATAAAATTAGTCACCAATAGGTTTACATTGTTCCTAGTTTATCTTGCTTATAGTTTATGGATAAGAGAAAGATAAGCACTTTTACATGCTATCAGCGTCCAAATCCTCCACTTCAAGAATTCCAATGTCGTTCTTTCCAATGTCTTAACTCCACCATCAAGCATATATATGAGATACGAACACAACTGAACTATTGACATGATGAATGTAACATAGAACATGAAGTTAATCGACTAACTCTATTCTGCTCCGGCTTGGATTCTTGCTCTCATTCATGATATGAATGGTCAAATGAAAGAAAAAAAACTAAAAAAGAAAAAAGAGAAGACTAGATGATAATATGAAAGTAAATTTCACTGCTATCCATTCTCTTGCCATTTCTTTCTCCAAAGAAGGTGCAACACCATGTATAAGTTCTACTTGGAATCTTCTGAAAATATAGGTGTCCATGCTTCTTCTTTGCCTTAAATAATTATAAAAAATTTATTACTCCAAATGTGGACCTCCTTGATGAGTGTCTAACCCTTATTTTCCTATGAGTAATGTCCCTCATTTACTGCCACTACTAAGCCCATTATCGAGGATCAAAGCTAGAGAAACTACTACATTTCGCCCTTGTTACTCATGATGCTCTATTGAAAGCCATCCCATCCTTTCCATTCGCTTCAACTCCATCTATAACTTTGTCCTCAAGTGTGATGGTTGCTCTAACAGCATCGACGGTGAGATCCTTGCCTCCATTTCTTTTTGCAACACCCAACCATCATAGACCAAGCATGGCTGGGCTTAACAAACACAGTCCAAAAAGTTTAACTTCGTTTTTTTTTTGGCATCAACCATGCACACAATCCACTGAAATAATACATCCACATTACTTAAAATAAGATCAAATGATTAATATTTTTAATATTAAAAAATAAAAAGTGTGATAGCAAAACTTTAAATATTAATATTTATGAGCTACTAAAAACCTACTAATTACATGCAATGTTTGTATATGGCCTGCATCTAATGAAGGAAGGATATTAACACCTATTTATTTTGTATAAAAATGAGACTCATTGGTCATTGTATTCAATTCCTCACATTTAAATATTTTCTCTTGTTTCATGTGATAAGCTAGCATATGAAAGTATACTAAATATCATACTTTAATAGTAAAACATAAAAATCTATGCTATGCATACAAAATTAACCATTTTGAAATTAGAGCATATTTTTTCTTGTTTCCATAAAAAAAAGGGTTTATAATTCTAATACCTTTCTATTGGTGTTAGAAATATATTAATAATTAATTATTCTATTAATTTTCACTTTTTCCCCCCATCAAATTGACCTTTCTAATAAAATTCTCAAATAAATGAGATCTCTCTCTCTCTTTTATTGGACTCTTATAAAAATTAAATTTTTTGGTTTGTCTTCGTATTGAACTTTTTACTTTTTCTTTTTTTCTATTCTCAACCTAACTTGCTTGCATGTACATGGTTGACATAAGAGTGAAAGTTCTCTAAATATCATAATAAATATTAATCATGAAAACAATGTGTCATGCTCCTCGATATATTATGCATTTAAGGAAAATAATAATAATATACTTAATCTATTCATTACATAGGTGGCATCATCATTCTTGGACAAAGGCATCTCTCTCTCTATCTATATATATATAGTATTCTTTATGAAAAAGATTAATTTAATAATTTAAGAAGGGACATACAGCATGCTTAATGATTTATGCATACGAAAAAAATAAAAAAAATTATGAATAACAATTGAGCTTCTTAAAGCAAGGTGATATAAGCATGAAAGAGAAGATAAAAATAATTATTATGATTAATTATTTTATTGATACTCGTTTATTGCAATTCATTATCTCATCATAACATGATGCGGTCTTAAATACAACATAAAAAATGGTAAAGTGGAGATATAAAGTAATATAATGGCATGCTTTCTTTATTATACGAAGGATAAGCTCTAGAACCTTATTTTAAATAAAAAGCCGGTATTTCATTAAGGTATAAGCTTTTTGTTGCCATGACGACCAAGTCAAGTTAAAGAGAATAAGAAGCACCTATTTCATTTTTTACCCTTTTAAAAATTTGGCTATATACTCAACTCCTATAATACCATATATATGGTTCACAACAGTAGTAGGAATTCAAAAATACATGTTATCAAATAATATTTTTTGATATGCTTATTATGCACATGATAAGTTTTATTAGATCTATAAACTCAATGAATTATCAAATTTATCAATTTTATAATCAATTGAATTCCTCATGCAACATGGTGAAAGGGTTGTCTGCATGCTGAGTTATTATTCATGCCGTTCAATTAATTTACCATATTTCTAACAATATGCTACTTGAAATATGTAAGGCATAAATATTAGAGAATTATATCAGCAATTTTCTTTTCATTGTGCATGACAAATAATAGAGATACAGGAATTGATTGTCGAATGATACATTTTTAATTATTTAATGTTAAATAATTATAAGTTGGATAATTTTTTTTAAACTTTTAAATAAAATAATTAAATTATATATTAAGATTGTGTTTAAAATAGGGAATAAGAAGATATTCAGGAATATTTTTTCTTATTTTTAAAAGCTAACTACGTAGGATAATTTTAAAAAAAGTTTAATCAGAAAGGATAACTCATGTTTAATCATGAATATCCCATGAACTTATTCTCTAAGGTAGTGTTTGATAAAAAATATTATTCATGGATAAGTGTACGGGATAGAGTTTGTCCCCTAGCTATTCCTAGTGATATCTCTTGACTATCTCATTGATCATATCAAATGCAAAAAGGTAAATCCATAGGATAATTTTTTTTTACTCTTATTTGGAGGGATAACCAGCTATTCCTGCATTCTCTAGGGAATAAATGAGGGATATATGGTTAACCATGGATTATCCCTTTGGAGCTATCCCTTATAGTTATGGCTTTTGAGGATAAGATGGCTATTTACTACCTAAGATAGTGTTTGATAAAAAAATATTATGCATTGATAAGTGTATAGGATAGAGTTTGTCCCCTAGCTATCCCTAGGGATATTCCTTGGCTATCCCATTGATCATATAAAATGCGAAAAGGTAAATCCATATGATAACTTTTTTTTACTCTTATTTGAGGGATAAGCAGCTATTCCTACATTTTCTAGAGAATAAATTGAGGGGATATCCCATGGTTAACCATGGTTAATATGAATTATCCCTTTGATTAACTTTATTCCCAGCTATCCTTTTATAGTTATGGCTTTTGGGAATAAAAGGAATATCCCCTCAATATCCATTCTTATCTCCTATTTCAAACACTACCTTATAAGTTATGGCTTTTGGGGATAAGAGAGGATATCCTCTGAATATCCCTTCTTATCCACTATTTCAAACACTACTCTAAAGATTTTAATTCAAATAATTCAAAAAAGTTATTTTTTGATAATAAAATTATTATTTAAAATAATTATTATATTCAAGCCCAAGAATCACTAGAATCTATTAGCTTTGGTTTTTTTTTAAATAAATACTACTATACTCAAAGAACTAAAAGTACATTATTCGGGAAACAGCTTTCTGTGAACCAAATACTGCTAAGAAAAAAATAATGCAGCGAAGGCCGCTGCCTTTTAAAATAAATTCTTTATGTCCGAAGATTAGAAAACGACAAACTTATGGTCGCTTGGATCAGCTCTCGGGTTCAACGGTGAGCCAAAGCACAGGGTGCTGTTTTCGCTCCATTTTTTTCAACGTGGGGAGTGCTGAGGACCGAGAAGATTGTTCCCTGAAATATGGCTCGCAGCGGCTCTGCCTCTACGGCCCTGCCTTGGCCACCACGGCAGCGCTTCACGCCTTCACCAGCTCCTCCCAACCCGGACAAAAACCAATACCAACCCTCCGGTGCCGTTATAAAAATAGGCCCAAAGAGACCCGGACTTCGTCTCGTCGAAGCCATAGCAGTCAGTTCTCCTCTTGTGTTTGGCGTTTGTGCTCTGAGTCTTGGCTGTAAATTTATATAGTCTTGTTCGGTCCTTCTTGTAGTAATTCTAATTCTTGTAGCAGTAGCAGCAGCAGCAGTGGATTATTTTGATTTTCTCTTTTCTTTATGCAAGGTGTTTGGTTTTGGGTTGAAACGGCGGCGTGGTTGTGGAGGATGGCCGTGATGATGATAGATTGATCGCTCGCCGATCGTAATGGCGGTAGTCTTGCACTGCTGCCTTGACGACCATCAGAAAACTATAGATATCTGAGTCTCCTCCCCTCCGCATCGCCTCTAAAGCCCCCTTCTTTCTATATGATTTGTTGAGAAATATAAGGGAAACGGATTAGAGTAGCTTGGCCTATTTCCATCTCCAAAGTCCAAACCAATCCGTTTCCGACCGTTTACTTTTTTTTCGAGCCGTTTTGATTTGGAACTTTCCCCTATAAATCCAGACAACCACCGCTTTGGGCAGCTGGCTCGATAACAGGGGACAAATTCCAATACCCGCACGGAGATTTCTATGTGAACGTCCGTATGTTGGAACCGTGCCGCCTCGGGGACATAATTGTAAATAGAAGCACGCCGAGGCCCTTTTTCCGAATATTCTCACTATATCAACCACTCTCCGGTTGCTAGGGTTTGGTGCTTAGCTCTCTTTTCGCCGCGCCGATCGTGGGATGCTCGGATCCGGCAGTCTCCTCTCTTTCCCCATCTCCCATTTTCTCTCTTCTTCTTCTTCTTTTTTCTTTCGTACAGATAAGGATTTTTGCTTTCTCCTTTTTTTTTTTTTTTAGATTATCATGTTTGATTTTGCGATTGATAAAGTTTTTTTTTTTTTGTAAATTTTTCTTATTTATGGAAAGATGTTTGGGGAGAACGGCAGTGTTGCGATGATGAAACGAAATCGGTCGAAAACATTTTCCAATCGGAAAATGTTTGATGCGATGCACACTTTTTCCTGAGCGGTTACCTGAGCAACGCCCCCAATCTCCTGTACATCGATCTTTTTTTTTTTTGGGGGTTTTTTTTAATTGCCGATCAGAATGATCGTACGATAGGGGACTAAATGATCTCAAAACTTGATCTGTTTTTCAAAAATAATAATCTGAATCCGAAAAATAATAATCTTGGGTTCAAGGCATATCATGATATTGGAAACCGTACCAATGTGATTGTCCCTTTAATCCCCACCACGATGTAACCAGGATGCACTAATGGCAACATTCCTTAGATCATAATAAACATGATTTACGGTAAATATTATGACCGTATGTTGCGTTCATGGATATATTCAATTTTTTAATAATTTTTATTAATTTTTGTTGAGATTATTTTTAACACAGATATTTTTATTTTTAAAAAAATTAAGATAAAAAAAGGTTAAAAAAATATATTTCTTTTTATTAAGGAATTCATAGTATAAATATTATTTTTTGATTTCACAAATAAATAAAGTACCTTTTATGATTTTATTTATATAAGGTTATCTATAATAAAATAGACCCAGGTAAAAGTTCAATTCAAACTAATTAAAATAAAATAAAATATTAAAAAATTAACAATCATTATAATTTAGCATTTTCTTTTAATGATTGTTGTTAGATACTCATGATCTTTAAAATGAATAAATTTTTTTTGAGTAGTGTAAGATGCCTTCAATTTGAGCTGCTAAAGTTATTGAAACATGTTTACTTTAGAAAATGATAAAGTTATCTTGCTTTTGGATGCCCAAAATATAACACTTGATCCATTAAAAAATAATGTGCTTTCATGTTATCAATGCTTTCAGTCCAATTATTATCACAAAATTTAAATAACTTTACAATATCATTCTTGTTTCTTTTATATATGATTCTATAGTCTTTAGTACTTTTGATGTATCTAAGACCCTTTTCGCTTGTCCAAAGTGAATATTACTTAATTTTTGCATAAATTTGGAAAGTAAACTTGATGCAAATATCATATTTGGCCTTGTAATTGTTAAATATAAT
This sequence comes from Calamus simplicifolius, assembly GCA_900491605.1. Taxonomy (NCBI): domain Eukaryota; kingdom Viridiplantae; phylum Streptophyta; class Magnoliopsida; order Arecales; family Arecaceae; genus Calamus; species Calamus simplicifolius. The sequence continues at coordinate 29,861 of UESW01003127.1, read as the reverse complement.
AAACTTTCAATAATGCTTATGTATAATTATGCATTAGTTTCACCATTTTCATCTTTCATCAACTTTTCATTTACCACAAAAGTTGTCTCCATACTATTGTAACTTTCTATTTTGAATTTCTTTAGAATGCCTTTTACATAATTTTTTTGATTAATAAAGATACCATCTTTCGTTGATTGATTTCAATTTCCAAAAAATAATAAAGCAAACTCATATCATTCATTTCATATCTTCTCATCATATCACTTTTGAAAGTCAAAATCATATTCTCGGTCTTACTAGTAATAATTAAATCATCAACATAAAGAGAGACAATGAGAATAATTACCTTACTTCTTCACATAAAGAGTTGGTTCACTTGGACTTCTTAGAAAATCTTTTTCAATGAAGTAGGTATCAATTTAAGAATACCATGGTCTGGTGCTTGCTTCAGCTCATATAATGCTTTTTAAACTTGTATACCTTGTTTTCTTGACCTTTGATGATGAAGCCTTAAGGTTGTTCAATATAAATTTCTTCTTCTAATACTCCATTCAAGAATGCTAACTTTACATCTAGTTGGTGTAGTTTTCAACTTTTATGTGCTGTTGTAGAAATAAGAGTTCTAATTGTATCATGTCTAGCAATAGGTGTAAAAGTTTCTTTATGATCAATACCATGTAATTGAGAGTATCTCTTTGCTACTAATCTTGCTTTGTGTCTTTGAATGGTGCCATCTGGATTATGTTTTGTTTTGTAGATCCACTTCAAGCCAATGACTTTCTTATCACTTGGTTTCTTCACTAACTCTCAAGTTTTATTCTTCTCAATCATATTGATTTCTTGCATTGCCTTATTCCACACTTCTTCATGCATAGCATTTTCATAAGTTTCAAGCTCAATCATGCATAAATTAATCTTCTCATTTTTATAGGAGTAGAACTTGAACTTGAAATTAAAAAGACTTCTACTTGAAGAAGTTTGTGATGAACCTTCAATCACATTTTCTTCATTTTGAGCATCATTAATTTCTTCATCAAGAGGAATAATATTTTTTTTAACTTTCTTTTGCTTCCAATCTCAAGCAACTTTTTATTGAAAATAACATCTCTTCTTATGATCACTTAATTTTACTTCAAGCTGAAAAGTCTGTAACCTTTTGATTTAGAACTGTATCCAACAAAGATACATTTTTCACTTACTTCATCAAGTTTATGTCTCCTTTCCTTTGGAATATGTGCATAGCACACACATCCAAAGATTTTGAAATGCTTCACTAAAGGCTTTCTACCATACCAGGCTTCAAATGGTGTCATATTTGAAGAGCTTTTGTTGGACATCTATTCATCAGATAAACTGCGCTTCTGCCCAATAAAATTTAGAAGGCCTTTGTCTTTGAGCATAGATCTAGACATCTCAATAATAGTACGGTTCTTTCTTTTGCAACACCATTTTGCTCTGGTACATAGCCAACAGTCAATTTGTGCACCATCATCTTCACAAAACTTCTCAAATTCATTTGAATTGTATTCACCATATCTATCACTTCTCAGCACCTTGATATAATGCCCACTTTGTCTTTCCATAAGATTTTTAAACTTCTTGAAGATAAGAAATACTCTGATTTATGTCTTATAAAATACACCCATGTCATCCTTGAATAGTCATCAATAAAAATAATGAAGTAGATGTTACCTGCATGAGAAGGAGTTTTCATAGGTCCACATATGTCAGTATGAATAAGCTCCAATGGTGCTTTGGCTCTCCATACATGCTCTTTTGGAAATGCCTCTATGTTGTTTTCAAGTGCACATCCTTCACAAGGTTCTTCCTTGTCATGTATTGCTGGTAGACCATACACCATATTCTTTTGATATAAACTTCTCAACTTTGAAATTTAAGTGCCCAAACCTTTTGTGCCATAACCATGACTCATCATTTACTTCCATCTTCCATGCAGCATCCTTTGCATAGTGCAAAATAAGAGAAAACTTCTATTTTTCTCCATCTTGATTTTGCCATAAGTTGCTTTTTCATCCCTCTATCATATAACTTGCAAACATTATCTTCAAAGTGTACCATATGCCCATGCTCAATCAGCTGTCCAACACTCAAGAGATTTTACTTCAAATCTGAACAAGTAAAACATCATGAATGAATTTTCTTTCTTTCTTGTTATTGATTGCAATTATACCTTTACTTCTTGCTTGGACTAATGCATCATTTCCCATCTTCACTTGTGAAATTGAAGACTGTCAATGTCCACAAAAATAGATTTGTCACCAATCATATAATTGATGCACCACTGTCAAGATACCAATCATTGACTTTTTTCTGTAGTTTGACATTCATATAGTGTACTTTATTGACCTTTATTTTCTGAGAAGTGTGCTTGCTCACTTACTTTATACCTGCAATCTTTTTGAACATGTCCAAACTTTTTACAATTATAACATTAAGGTTTTCCCTTAAAACAGCAATCTTTTTCAGCATGAGAAGACCTTATATATGTTGCACCTTTGTTGAGTGTTATCATCATATTGCCTTCTTGAAAAATTATTTCTTTGTATTTCTCTACCTCTTCCTTTCATATTTCTTTCTCTTTCTCTACTCTGGTTTTCACTTTGAATGACTCTCTTTTGACTAATGACTAGATGATTCTTTTTGATAATTTTTATCAACCACTTTGAGTTTAGATTGAAAAACACTTTTAATTTATGATTCTTTATGCCAAAATAATCTTTGCTCATGAGCTTCAAGAGATCCCATCAATTCATGAACACTTAATTCAGAAAGATCTTTAGATTCTTCAATAAATAACTATTGTATCAAATTTTGGAGATAAGCTAGCCAAAATTTTTTCACATATTTTTCTTAATGATGGTTTCACCATAACTCTTCATTTAATTAACAGTTTTCATAATTTTAGAAAAGTAATCATTCAATTTTTATTTTCTTATATTTAAATTATCTAACTCTCTCCTTAGAGTTTAAAGTTTGATAACTCTTACCTTGATGTTGCCTTAAAATTCTTCTTGCAAAATATCTATGCCTTCTTTGATTTGACAACTCTAATAATTCTGGAAAAAAGTTTCTCAGATATAGCTTGTTGGATAAAAACAGGGCTTTGGCATCTTTTTTTTTTGTAATCCTTCAGTTGCTCCTTTTGATGATTTGTTGGATTAACGGGTTCTTTGTATCCATTCTTTACTAAATCCTATATTTTTATGAAATAAAAAAAAATTTATTTGATGCTTTAATAATCATAATTTTTTTATCAAAAATTTATTAATATTATTTGAGATTGTCATGAATCACATTAGCAATATTTTTTTTATATGCTTTTTTCTTCTACTTTTTCACCAAATACCGCTTGCTCAAAAAGGGTTTTTTTTTATTAAGCTTTCCTTTCTCCTTTTTCTTCAAATATCCAAAAGGCTGATCCACTATCGCCAAAGAGCTTCTTTGGAAACACCTGGCGGTCTTTTTTTTCTTTCTTTCTTTTATTCTTTGTTGCTTTGGGGAAGAATAACAGCAACGGTGATCTCCTTCAAAGTCTTGATCGTCATCTTCTTTCAGCCCAAGACAGCGCTGTGAAGTACGAAGCCTGGTACTCCGATCTCACCAGATCCATAGTGGAAGATGGGACGTGATCTTAGCGGAAGCAAAGGAAGCTCCGATCCCAGCCAAGAAATCAAAGTGATGACGTTCAATCATCTATCCTAAACGTTGGGAATGGAGTGCTTCTTTCAGCTCTTCTTCATCAGGTTACCTGCAGAAAAGTTTCAGAACCGGAGGAGGTTCTCCGATGGAACCCTTCGATGCCCAAGTTAGCAACTGAGATCACAGCTAAAGAGGGGCTCGAGTGAGCCCTTTTAGTATGGAAAGATGGATCTCAGAGAGGAGGAATTCCTTTCTGAGAGTTGAGATGACGATCTTTGGGTTATCGCGCATACTTGTTTACTGGATGAATTCACCTTTTTATAGGGGCATGATCACGTGGGATTTCGTAAGGAGGGAATGTCTGCGGAGTTCTTGGAGTTGCGTGAATCTGGGCTGGTTGGTGGGTCCTGTTCCGTCGGAGAAGGAGAAAACGGCGGTTGGTGGGTCTAGTCCCATCAATAACGTGGCCAGCAGTAGGTGCACCTGGCATTGTCAGGCGGCGCGAGTCAGAGAGGCGGCTTCTTGAACCGTTAGGGCCATGCTGGGGAGAACTGGGACACCTTGACCCTCTCGGGGGAGTCGAGGCTGGACCCGGCTGGCCAGGGGCGAGCCATCGGTCTTGGAGGTGTCGGCCTTTGGGGCCGTCGGTCTTGGAGGCGTCGGTCATAGAGCCATCGGCCTTGGATCCGTCGGCCTTGGAGCTGTCGATCTGGAGCCGTCGGCCTTTGGGGCTGTCAGTCTTGAGCCGTCAGCCTTTGGGGCCGTCAGTCTTGGAGGTGTCGGCATTTGGGGCCATCGGTCTTAGAGGTGTCGTCGGTCATAGAGCCGTCGCCTTGGAGCCGTTGGTCTTGGAGCCGTCGGCCTTTGGGGCCGTCGGTCTTGGAGGTGTCGGCCTTTGGGGCCGTTGGTCATGAAGCTGTCGGCTTTTGGGGCCATCGGTCTTGGAGGTGCCGGCCTTGGAGGTACCGGTCTTGGAGGTCCGGTCATAGAGCCGTCGGCCTTGGAGCCGTCAGTCATGGAGCCGTCGGCCTTTGGGGCCGTCGGTCTTGGAGGTGTCGGCCTTTGGGGGCCGTCGGCCTTTGGGGCCGTCGGTCTTGGAGGTGTCGGCCTTTGGGGCCGTCGGTCATGGAGCTGTCGGCCTTTGGGGCCGTCGATCTTGGAGGTGCCGGCCTTTGGGGCCATCGATCTTAGAGGTGCCTTGGAGTCTTGGAGGTACCGGCCTTGGAGGTGCCAGTCTTGGAGCTGCCGGTCATAGAGTCGTCGGCCTTGGAGCCGTCGGTCTTGGAGGTGTCGGCCTTTGGGGGCCATCGGTCTTGGAGCCGTCGGCCTTTGGGGCCGTCGGTCTTGGAGGCGTCCAAAAAATTTTTATTTTTCATGGGGTCAACTGGCCCCATCAAATGCCCCCCCACACTACTTGAGCTTGCGCACCCCGCATTAGCTAAGCAAAAGGAGCGTAGAACTTTTACCTTGGCATATGCTCTTTCATGTTAGCTTCAACCATGATTCCTTCTAGGTGGGGAAACCCCTTTTCCTCTTGCGCTGCCTCGTATGGACGTCTGCGTGCCTTCTTTGGCTAGCTGAGGGCAACCAGTAATCCTCTCCCAACGCGGAGTCTGGAAGTACTTTAAACCCCGAAGGGTGACCTGAGAGCTGAGAGTCGTCAGATTCCTTTTGAACCGCCTCGGGGGTGTGGGAACCGCCGCGAGGGGCGACTCACCGGGTACGGAGCCTACTCGGGGGCACCGCCGTGCCGGGGCCGAGTGGTGTCCCGTAGGCCGTGATGCCAGTGAGCTCCTTTTGAACCATCCTGGGGATTTGTGTGCCGCCCAAGTGGCGACTCAGCCTAGTACGGAGCCTTTAGGATCTTAACCTACTCGGGGGCACCGCCGTGCCGGGACCGAATGGTGTCCTATGGGCCACGATGCCAGTGAGCTCCTTTTGAACCATCCTGGGGTTTGTGTGCCGCCCAAGTGGCGACTCAGCCGGGTACGGAGCCTTAGGGTCTTAACCTACTCGGGGGCACCGCCGTGCCGGGGCCGAGTGGTGTCCCGTGGGCCGCGATGCCAGTGAGCTCCTTTTGAACCATCCTGGGGGTTTGTGTGCCACCCAAGTGGCGACTCAGCCAGGTACGAAGCCTTTAGGGTCTTAACCTACTCGGGGGCACCGCCGTGCCGGGCTGAGTGGTATCCTGTGGGCCGCGATGCCGGTGAGCTCCTTTTGAACCATCTTGGGGGTTTGTGTGCCGCCCAAGTGGTGACTCAGCCGGGTATGGAGCCTTTAGGGTCTTAACCTACTCGGGGGCACCGCCGTGCCGGGACCGAGTGGTGTCCCGTGGGCCGCGATGCCAGTAAGCTCCTTTTGAACCATCCTGGGGGTTTGTGTGCCGCCCAAGTGGCGACTCAGCCGGGTACGAAGCCTTTAGGGTCTTAACCTACTCGGGGGCACCGTCGTGCCGGGCCGAGTGGTGTCCCGTGGGCCGCGATGCCAGTGAGCTCCTTTTGAACCATCCTAGGGTTTGTGCCGCCCAAGTGGTGACTCAGCCGGGTACGGAGCCTTTAGGGTCTTAACCTACTCGGGGGCACCGCCGTGCTGGGGCTGAGTGGTGTCCCATGGGCCGCGATGCCGGTGAGCTCTTTTTGAGAGACCTGGTGCAAGGGAGAACAAGCTGTGGCATCAGAAGGGGCTTTCTTTATTACTCATGCTTCTGGGAGTACATCATTGGTAATACTGGCGGAGGTTGCCCGCATTCCAGGTACGTGGAATGGGTTTCCCATTAAGTTCCTCTAATTTGCATGCCCCCCTGTGAAGTGTTTTGGTGATGCGGTAGGGACCCTCCCAGGAAGTACGTTACTCGGCAACTCCTCTCCCCTCGACCGTTTAGGTGCAGAAGCTGATCCCCAGGACACCATCCCGATCGTCCGCTCCATGGGAGTGTTGTCGACGGTGGCTTGAGCTGGTGGAGGCCCCATGATGGCCGGCAGCGGCTGTTGCATCTTCTAGACATACTTGCCGAGGCAGCCCCGCTGGATGAGCTCCTCAATGGCCTGCTTCAAGTTGTAGCAGCTATCGGTGTCATGGCCGTAGTCCCGGTGGAATCGACAATAGCGCCTTCTGTCGCATGGTGCACCTTTCTTCATGGGGGGAGGACGTTGGAGGTAAGGCTCACCCTCGATCTCCATCAGGATGTGGGATCGAGGGACAAGGAGAGGAGTGAGCTTACTCTCGTCGGGGACAGGGCTTCGGCGCCTGTTGTCGGACCGGCGAGGTGGGTCGGATCGGCGATGTCGGGGAGGTCCGCTCGGCTCAGGGCGAGCGGATTTGTGGCTGGAGCTTTTCGAAGACTCCCGGCGGGTGAGGTTAGCTTTATCCGCCCGGATGTACTTCTGAGCTCGGAGGAGGAGATCGGAATAAGAGCTTGGGGGCTTCTTATCCAAGGAGAAAGTGAAGCGGGACGGGAGGAGTCCCCGCTTCAACGCCAGTGCTGCCACCAACGTTGTCGAGATAATAGACCTCGAGGGCGGTGGCCTTGAACCGGGACACAAAGTCCCGCAGAGACTCTCCTTCCTTCTGACGGACGGAGAAAAGACTGTCGGCTACCCTTGGGATTCGTCGGCAGGCGTCGAAGTGTGCCAGAAAGGCTTTCTCCAGCTCCCGGAAGGAGTCGATGCTGTGAGGGGGCAGGCGCGAATGCCATGCATGGGCGGCCTTCCGCAGAGTTGCAGGGAAGGCCTTGCAGAGAAGGGCATCTGAAGCGCCCTGGATTTGCATCATTGCTTTGTAATTCTTGAGATGATCGAGAGGATCCGTTGTACCATCATACGGGTCTATCTGAGGAAAGCGAAACCTGGAGGGGACTGGTTCCTCCAATATCCGGCGGGTGTAAGGAGGACGAGTGTCGAACTCTTTCTCCGGCTGATGGTTGATCTTCTTGGCGAGCTCGTTGAGGCGCCTGTTGTACTCCTCCAGGCGTTCCTCCGCCTGGCGGCTGATCATCGGGGCCCTCCGAGATGGCTCGGAGGAAGAAGAAGAAGAAGAGGCAGAAGGAGATGGAGACGGAAGTCGGGACTTCCGCCTAGGTTCCTCGTGATGATGTGGCTCGGGAGGAAATTTGTTGGGGCCGTGATCAGGGGACCGTGGCCGCTTGGAGGGCTCGCGTCGAGGCTTCCTAGGGGAAACCTGACGTCGGCCGGTCTCTCGCCGACAGGCTTCCCGCCGAGGAGAACCTCCCCTCACCGATTGTTGACTGGCAAGGGGAGCAGTCTGATGCTGGGTGGCCATAGACTGCTGCTGCTGGAGCCCGTGGACCATGGCGGTGAGATTCTGGACTTGCTGGGAGAGGGTTGCCAGCTGCTCCGCTGTTTGGACAGCGGCGTCCAACGGCGGGCAGGTGACCGGAAGGTCGGCAGCAGGGGGATTGGCCTCCTGCTATCTAGTTGGCGGGAGAAACCCCGCTAGGTAGCTGATGGAGGCATCCTGAGCTTGCGTCACCACCATGGCTTCTGAAAGAAGAGAGGGGACGAAAGATGTAGCTCAGGGAGAATGTTCGCTACTTTTTCTTATCCCCCCTACTGGCGCGCCAATCTGATGACGCTCAATCACCTGTCTTGGACGTCGGGAACGGAGTGCTTCTCCTGGCTCTTCTTCACCAGGTTACCTGTAGAAAAGTCATAGGGCCGGAGGGGGTTCTCCGGTGGGACCCTCCGACGCCCAAGTTAGCAACTGAGGTCACAGCTGAAGAGGGGCTCGAGTGAGCCCCTTTTAGTATGGAAAGAGGGATCTCATAGAGGAGGAATTCCTCTCTGAGAGTTGATATGGCGATCTTTAGGGTTATCGCGCATACATATTTACTGGGTGGATTCACCTTTTTATAGGGGTTAACCCTGGCATGATCACGTGGGATTTCGTGAGGAGGGAATGTCTGCGGAGTTCTTGGAGTTGCGTGGATCTGGGCTGGTTGGTGGATCCTGTTCCGTCGGAGAATGAGAAAACGGCGGTTGATGGGTCTAGTCCCATCAATAACGTGGCCAGCAGTAGGTGCACCTGGCATTGTCAGGCGGCGTGAGTCAGAGAGGTGGCTTCTTGAACCGCTAGGGCCATGCTGGGGAGAACTAGGACACCTTAACCCTCCCGAGGGAGTCGAGGCTGGACCCGGCTGGCCAGGGGCGAGCCGTCAGTCTTGGAGGTGTCGGCCTTTGGGGCCGTCGGTCTTGGAGGCATCGGTCATAGAGCCGTCGGCCTTGGAGCCGTCGGTCTTGGAGCCGTCGGCCTTTGGGGCCGTCGGTCTTGGAGGTGTCGGCCTTTGGGGCCATCAGTCTTGGAGGTGCCATCGGTCATAGAGCCGTCGGCCTTGGAGCCGTCGGTCATAGAGCCGTCGGCCTTGGAGCCATCGGTCATGGAGCCGTCGGCCTTTGGGGCCGTCGGTCTTGGAGGTATCGACCTTTGGGGCCATCGGTCATGGAGGTGTTGGCCTTTGGGGCCGTCGGTCTTGGAGGTGCCGGTCTTGGAGGTGCCGGTCTTGGAGCTGCCGGTCATAGAGCCGTCGGCCTTGGAGTCGTCGGTCATGGAGCCGTCGGCCTTTGGGGCCGTCGGTCTTGGAGGTGTCGGCCTTTGGGGGCCGTCGGTCTTGGAGCCGTCGGCCTTTGGGGCCATTGGTCTTGGAGGTGTCGGCCTTTGGGGCCATCGGTCATGGAGGTGTCGGCCTTTGGGGCCGTCGGTCTTGGAGGTGCCGGCCTTTGGGGCCGTCGGTCTTGGAGGTGCCGGCCTTGGAGGTGCCGGTCTTGGAGGTGCCGGCCTTGGAGGTGCCGATCTTGGAGCTGTCGACCATAGAGCCGTCGGCCTTGGAGCCGTCGGTCATGGAGCTGTCGGCCTTTGGGGCCGTCGGTCTTCGAGGTGTTGGCCTTTGGGGGCCGTCGGTCTTGGAGGTGTCAGCCTTTGGGGCCGTCGGTCTTGGAGGCGTCCAAAAAAATTTTATTTTTCATGGGGTCAACTGGCCCCATCACAAAGCATTCATGCTATTGTTCCGCTTGGTAAGTTCGCCAGGAAGAGACGAAAGGGTCTTGGAATCACCGTGTGAAGATGGGTAACGGCTTCTCCTTCCGTTCGTACGTTCCTTCTTCGGAATAAAATCCCACGAAGCAATGGATGAAGTCACCGTATGTGGTTTTTGATCCTTGTGGATGATAATCGATCCGATCAAACTCTTATACTAATTTTTGTTAGGATTATTTTTAATACAGATTATTTTTAAAAAAATAAAAAAAATTTAAAAAAAATAAATCTTTCTTTTCATTAAGCAATCCATCATATAAATATTATTTTTTAATTTTATAAATAAATATTATTGCCACGGAAATCCGTTCTTCGATTCGGGTGTGCTTCCAGCTCTAGGTCCAAACTCTGATCTCGACGTCCGGGGTGGAACTTGCAAGACATTCTGCGCTCGCAAAGGATTTTCTTGGGGTTGTCCTTTGCGGGAGACCCTCCGACACCCAAGTTAGTGGAGATTCACAGCATGCAAGTGTGAGTAGAAGACTTTAATAGAAGAATCTTCCTCCAAGCTCTCGATCGGAGCTCTAATGGAGTGATCGATTCCGTAAAGCCAAGTGAATGTGTAGAAGTTTTTGTAAAGTGACTCATGCGTACCTGAGAGGTTGAAGTGTTGTGGTATTTATAGAGGATCACCTGATTCCCTAGGCGCGTCGTGGGGGTCGAAAGTTGTTATGATTTGAAACGGATTCGAATCGAGTTTGTTACGAGATCAGTAGGATCTGTATCTTGTCAGTTAGAGGATCGACGACTAAGAGAGCTGGCTGATGCCTTGGGATTCCACGATTGCGTAGGATCTAGGCCACTCCTAGGTATGATTCTGTGTTTGGAATCTTATTCTGTTTCAGCGAATAGGGACTCTCCCATGCCGGATTCTGCAGAGGTATTTTGAGTGCTTCGGTCTGGTCGAGGCAGAGGACAATTTGGTTTTCCGAGGCATAAAGACGGCTCGAGTTACCGAGATATAATCATGGCTTGTGATGCCGAAGTATGGATACCTCGGGCTACCGAGATATAACCATGGCTTGTATCGCCGAGGCATGGATACCTCGGCTTACCGAGAAATGAGAATGGCTCGTATCGCCGAGGTATAGATACCTCGGCTTACCGAGAAATGAGAATGGCTCATATTGCTGGGGTGATCCGACCTTGCTAAAGGCGATTGATCTTCGCTACTTTGTGGCTATGACAGCTGGCTAGCGAGATGTTGGGATTGGACCTGACCTAATTATTGATGTGTACATGCCTTAATGTAATAACAATTTTACCTCTCATCACATGTCCCCCACTCCCTAGTCTGAAGTGTAAATTCGGATATAGGGAGTAGAATTTCAGAATAACCTCATTCAGGGAATCCGATGGGTCAGGTAATGATAATTCCATAAATGACAAATCATCATTTCATCATTATTTTTTGTCGTGGCTCGAGAAAAAGACGCCTAGTTTATCGCAAGTTGCGATTGTGGGAGCTCCACATGGCGGGACTCCTTTATTTCTGGCACCCATATCGGAATTTTTCGACGTTTGGGATTTCTTTTTGGATTTGCTATTTAAAGAAGGCTAGTTCCTTCTGCAACGCCTTCTTTGTCCCTGCCATAGAGATTTTTTCCTCTTTTTTGAGCCCCTGTTCGTTTGTTTGCGTTTTACCCCCATTCAACCAATATGAGTGGTCCAGGCGATGTTGCCTCTGAGGTAACCCTAGACAATCTGGATAGGGTCCGTCGCCATTATAGAGTTCCTCTGGATGTAGCCTTTTTTCTCTTTTCTGCGTTATTTCGAGGATATTTAGTTCAAAGGAGTCCGGCAGATCGAAGGGAGTCTGATCCCGAGATGGGGGCGCCTCTCGAGCACCTCGTTGCTATTTACTGATCCTCCTCGGCGAGGGGGCACAACTCTTCGTTTCCAGCGAGGACCCACTGAGGCGGTGACGCGTGGCGAGTTTCCACGATAGTTACGTTAGAATTGATAGCTCGGGCGATCGAAATACCCGCCAGAAGTAGTTTAAATACGGATGGAGGAATGCCATCGTTAATCGCTTCTCCTGTTGACCTTCAGAGATTTAGGATAGTAGGATGGCTTCTGAAAATGAAGGGGGGTCTACTGGGGCGCTAGATAACGGTGATAATGGCCGTGGGGGGCAGGCCCCTCTTCGAGGGGGCCCCACTGGAACCGCGTTCTGGTAACCATCGACAGGGAGGACCTATTGTTGATGCTCGCGGAGTGTGACCGACTCTGGAAGATGGTCGAAGAATATTTGGCCGTCTCCACGAGGGAGCACGAGCTCCTTAGTCGGATCAACAGTCAGCTGGAAGGGCAAGTGGTGACTCTCCAGCAACAAATCGCTATTCTTATCGCCGAGCTAAGTTTACGGCGTGGGGAGAGCTTGGCAGCGCCCGGTGGAGACGATAAGCCCCATTGAGGGCTCGCGTATCTTTTCTTTTCTTTTTATTTTTTTTCCTTTTATGATGAATAAAAAATCAACTTTCGTGTTCGCTGCCATCTTCAGAACGTTCGTTCTCATCATGTGAGTCTTACAAATGAACCACCCCTCTTGGGGGATCTCTGGTGATCTTGTCGAGACTAAGGTACAGTTTCTCCGTTTTAGCCTAGGTAAGGGGAACTCATAAGTTCCAGTCAGAGTGTAGTATATCACTCGGTTTTGCTGAAGCATAAGGAGCGTCCCGTGAGCGTTGGGGCGAGAATAGCTATCTCAGTTTGGACCGGGGAACTAGGGAACATTTGGTTTTTACCGAATCAAAAAGAGATACCTTGGTTTTGTCCGAAGTAAGGAGACTATCTCGGCTTTGAGTCGAAGCAAAAAGCGATGTCTCGGTTCAGGCCGAAACATAACGGGTGGTTCGGCTTCGGGCCGAAGCAGGAGATATCGACATGTCTTTATTGAGGAGTACTTGGCTTCTGCGTCTTTTTTATTACTCTGCCAGCATCTTGTATTTTTCAAGGCGAGTTGGCTTTACGTGGGCAACAAGCATCCGACTTTTATTGGGGGACGTCTCTTTCATTGGGGATTTCCCAGGCTCGTCCATATCTCGAAGATCTGTAGGTGTGTTGGAAGATTATTGAAAAACTACATGATCCAATCCTTTAATTTTGATGATTACTAAAAGCCTTTGAGTTCATTAAAAGATATAATGAGCTTACTTAAATGAGCAACTAATTTATTTTGAACAATCAATGAAAATGTTAAAGTTTGACTTTAATCAATTTTGAAAGTAACCTTTAGCTCAATGTTTAAACTTTCAAAAAGAAATTTTATAATTCATGTTTTATTCAATGAGTTTTTGGAATAGTTCTTGAATCAATTATTAATGTCAATTTTATTGAATTCAAGTCAAAACAATGAATTAAAATGAATCTGGAACGATTTTAATGTCAATCAGAAAAGTTTCTGATTTTTGATACGTTCCGGAGCCGACTCCTGAGTTTCAGAGTCGACTCCGCTCGGTGTACAGAAATGTGCATCTGTGTCGAGTCGACCCACGAAATTTGTCGAGTCGACCCCTGATTCTGTCGAGCCGACTCCTTGACTGTGCGAGTCGACTCCGCTCAGACACCAGAAGAGTGTTTTTCTGAGCACTTCGCGAGTCGACCCTAAGCCTTTCACGAGTCGACTCCCGACTTTCAGGAGTCAACACTTTACTTTTGGCGAGTCGACCCCTAACCTTTATAAACATTTCTATTTTTGGTAAGACGAGCTCGAGCCGACTCGAGAAAAGCATGAGTCGACTCCAGCAAATCTGGGCAAAATTTTTACGGATGCCAACTCAGCTCCAACGGTTAGTTTTTTGATTAACAGCTATTTTTCTTTGTCTCTAACGGATATATTCTTGCAGAATCTATAAATAGAGGAGCTCTTTTCAAATCGAAAGAATCAAGAGAGTGAAAAAGAAAATCTTTCAAAAAGAGGGAAAAACAGAGCTTCATTTGAAAAATCATTTGAGTCGAGAAAAGAGATTCAAAAGGAGTGAAATCAAAGAGAGAGATTCGTGTGCTCCTGAGCTACAATCTACATAAAGTTCAAAAGGAGATCCCAAAGAAAACAAGAGCAAATCAAGATCTTCCGACCTAGAAACAAGAGAAGAAAAGCTTCAACCAACATCCAAAATCCCCAAAGCTAGGAGAATCTGTGCTGAGGCCTGATTCCACACTTCAAAGGAGTTGGAGAAGAGAAGCAAAGAAGCCAAGCCTGCATTCGAGCTTATTTAATCAGGCTTTTCTAAACCTAAGCTTTATTTTGATTATTCTGCTCTAGAGGAGCTGTTTGTATTTAAACCCGAATTTATTTTCTTGTGTACTGATTCAAGTGGATTGAATCAGTGGAGGTTGTTGTACCTCGTGGTAAGCTTGGGATAGCTTACGTTTTGGGTTAGTTGTGAGCCCGTGAAAAACAACAGTTGGGTTTTGTGCTGGTAAGCCCGTGTAAAACCAGCTGGGTTCGTTGTGCACCCGGGAAAACAACAAGGTTGAGTTGTGAGCCTGGAAAACAACTCGGCTGTAATCTAGGGAGATTATAGTGTGGACCCAAGTGAATCTTGGGAGTGGACGTAGGTGCTGGTTGCGCCAAACCACTATAAAACCTTATGTTTGCCGTGCTCAATTGTCTCTTACTCTATCTCTCTTATATTTCTGTTTGTGCATTGCTTCTTAGTTAATTTCTCTCACTTGCACATCTTGAGTAAATCTGTTTAAAACATTTCAAAAAGTCTTAAATTTTTAAGAACCCAATTCCCCCCCCCCCTCTTGGGTTGCCATCTGGGCCAACAATTGGTATCAGAGCAAGTGCTCATTTAGAATTTGATCTCACGATCAAGGGCTAAAGATCCTTATGGCAACACAAAGTGGTTCATGTTTTGCTGAAGGTCATTCTACGAATCGACCTCCTTTATTTAATGGAACCAACTATTCATATTGGAAAGCTAGAATGAGAATATTCATTCAAGCTTCTGACTATGAATTGTGGGGAGTAATAATAAATGGACCTAGTACACCCACACACGTAATAGATGGCACTATTGTTCCTAAGCCCGAAAGGGATTGGAATGATAATGATAGGAGAATGGCACAACTAAATGCTAAAGCCATTAACATTTTGTATTGTTCCTTAGACTCTAATGAATTCAACCGAATCTCAACATGTAATTCCGCAAAAGAAATTTGGGATAGGTTGGAAATAACACATGAAGGAACAAACCAAGTAAAAGAATCAAAGATAAATATGAATTATTTACTATGGAACAAAATGAAACCATCACATGCATGTTCACTAGATTCACTGATATTGTGAATGGTTTAAAAAGTCTTGGAAAAGTTATACTAACTCTGAGCTTGTTCGCAAAATTCTTAGGTCACTTCCAAGGACTTGGGAAGCCAAGGTAACAGCCATACAAGAAGCCAAAGATCTGAACATCCTACCATTGGAAGAGCTTCTTGGTTCGCTGATGACTCATGAGCTTCAAGTTAAACAACATGTCAATGAGGATGAGTCAAGAAAGAAGAAGACCATCGCCCTCAAAGCTGCAGAAAAGGAAGTAAGCAGCAGCGATGATGAAGATGATGATGATGACGAGACAGCCCTCCTTGCAAGGAAATTCAAGAAATTTATGCAAAGAAGGAGGCCCTTCCACAAGAAGAGATTTGTATCAAAAATGGAAGGAGAAAAAGAAAAGGATAAGAAAAAGGAAAAGGACAAAGAGAAAGAGCCCTTAGTATGTTATGAATGTAAAAAGCCAGGGCATTTTAGATATGACTGTCCTTTACTTAAGAAGGCCTACAAGAAAAAGAAAAAGGCCTACATGGCAACTTGGACTGACAGTGAAGAGTCTTCTTCCGAAGAAGAAGAACAAAAAGAAGTTGCTAATGTTTGCTTCATGGCGGACGACAACGAAGAGGTAAGTACCGAAACCCCCGATGATGAATTTACATTTGATGAAATGTTTGAAGCTTTCAATGAATTGATGATTGATTTCAAAGCATTGAAAAAGAAACACAAATCCTTGAAAACTGAAAACTTAAATTTAATTAAAGAGAAAAATGAATTAAATCTTGTAGTTAAAGATGTAAAAGATAAAATGGAAACACTTCTTAATGAAAAGAATGATTGTTTATAAGATTGATTTGGTAAAATCTGAAAATGAAAATCTAATTAAAGAAAAAGAATCAATCTCTAATGAAAATGATTTTCTTAAGAAAGATGTTAAAAAGTATAAAGACATTGTTGAGAAATTTACTCTAAGCTCAACTAAACTAAATATGATTTTAGATAGTCAAAAAGCAGTTTTTGACAAAGCAGGTTTAGGGTATAACACATTTAGAAAAAAAAATATTGAAAAATATTTTTGTAAAAGGTAACCAAAGTAATATTACTTGTTTTAAATGTAATAAAAAAGGACATAAATCTTTTGAGTGCAAAACAATAAGTAATAATGAAAAATTAAACATTAAAAGAAAGAAAATTTGGGTTCCGAAAGGAACAATTTTATTGCTACTAACCATGAAGGACCCAAGAAAGCTTGGGTACCTAAACATAAAGTTTAAATTATGTTGCAGGAATGTCTTGTAGCCAAAAGATCAAAGAAAAAGTGGTACCTTGATAGTGGCTGCTCAAGACATATGACGGGTGACAAAGATGAATTCATCACCCTGGAAGAAAAGAAAGGTGGAGTTGTTACGTTTGGCGATAACGGTAAAGGTCAAATTATGGGCCTTGGTAAAGTCCGTATAACTCCATCTACATTTATTGATAATGTACTTTATGTTGATGGTTTGAAGCATAATCTAATTAGTATAAGCCAATTATGTGATAAAAACTTTAATGTTTCATTTAAATCTTCTATATGCACTGTAACTAATTCTATTGATAATAGCATTGTATTTACTGGTTATAGACATGGCAATGTTTACTTGGTTGATCTAGAAAAATTATCTTGAGTGATCATTGCTTAATTGCTGACAATGCTAATATAAATGAAATTAGTTGGTTGTGGCATCGTAGATTAGGTCATGCAAGCACACACCTTATTTCAAAATTAATTAAAATGGATTTAGTTAAAGGATTACCTAAACTAGTTTTTGAAAATAATAAAATATGTGATGCATGTCAATTTGGAAAACAAACTAGAAGTTCTTTCAAATCTAAAAATGTTGTTTCAACTTCTAGGGCTTTAGAGCTACTTCACATGGACCTTTTTGGACCAACTAGAACCACAAGTCTAGGAGGAAAGAAATATGGTCTAGTGATTGTAGATGATTATTCTAGATATACTTGGGTAATGTTTTTAGCTCACAAAGATGAGACTTTCTCGATATTCCTGAAATTCTTCAAGAAAGTCACAAATGAGAAAAACACTACCATAGTATCTCTAAGAAGTGATCATGGAACTGAATTTGAAAATCACTTATTTGAAAGTTTCTGCACTGAAAATGGAATTAATCATAATTTTTCAGCCCCTAGGACTCCACAGCAAAATGGTGTAGTTGAAAGGAAAAATAGGACTCTAGAAGACATGGCCCGTACCATGCTATGCGAAAGTAACCTACCAAAGTACTTTTGGGCGGAAGCTATTAACACAGCATGCTACATCTTAAATCGAGCCCTAATAAGACCAATCTTAAAGAAAACACCTTATGAATTATGGAATGAAAGAAAACCCAATATAAAATACTTTCATGCATTTGGATGTAAATGTTTTATTCATAATAATGGTAAAAACAATTTAGGCAAATTTGATGCTAAATCTGAAGAAGGAATATTCTTAGGATATTCAACAACTAGTAAAGCTTATAGAGTATTTAACAAGAAAACCTTAGTAGTTGAAGAATCCATTCATATAGTTTTCGATGAGTCTTTAGCATCTAGTTCTGAAAAGCTTGATGATGAGGAAGATACAAACATAATTGAAAAAGATCTTGAAAAACTTAATATTGAAGTATCTTCAGATCATGAGCAAGAAGCTAAAGATGATGATTCACATAAGGACGATGATGTCAATATTGATCATAATGATATAGATCTTCCAAGAGACTGGAGATATGCTCATAGTCATCCCAAGGAATTGATTATAGGTGATCCATCTCAAGGAATAAGAACTAGATCATATATGAGAAATATTAGTAATCATCTTGCATTTGTATCACAAATTGAACCCAAAACTATTGAAGAAGCTGAAAAAGATAATAATTGGATGTTAGCAATGCAAGAAGAATTAAATCAATTTACAAGAAATAATGTATGGACTTTAGTTGAAAGACCTAAAAATCATTCAGTAATAGGATCAAAATGGATTTTTAGAAATAAACTAGATGAAAATGGCATAGTAATTAGAAACAAGGCTAGATTGGTTGCAAAAGGATATAATCAAGAGGAAGGTATTGATTTTGATGAAACCTTTGCGCCAGTAGCTAGATTAGAAGCCATTAGGCTATTACTTGCATTTGCATGTCATATGAACTTTAACTTATTTCAAATGGATGTTAAAAGCGCATTTTTAAATGGATTTATAAATGAAGAAGTTTATGTTGAACAACCACCAGGTTTTGAAGATCACGAATTTTCAAATCACGTTTTTAAATTGCACAAAGCTTATATGGTTTGAAACAAGCACCTAGAGCTTGGTATGATAGATTAAGTAAATTCTTAATTGAAAATGATTTTATAAGAGGAAATGTTGATAAAACTTTGTTTTTGAAAAGAAAAAGTAAAGATTTACTTGTAGTACAAATACGTTGATGACATTATTTTTGGTGCTACTAACGATTCTCTATGTCAAGAATTTGCCAAGTTGATGCAGGGAGAATTCGAGATGAGCATGATGGGAGAACTCAACTTCTTCCTTGGACTCCAGATCAAACAAAGCAAAGAGGGAATCTTCATCAACCAAACAAAATACACAAGAGAAATCCTAAAGAAGTTTGGTATGGAATCAATGAAACCCCTCGGAACACCAATGAGTCCTTCATGCAAGCTGGACAAAGATGAAGAAGGTAAGAAGGTTGATCAAAAATATTATCGAGGTATAATCGGATCCCTACTTTATTTAACCGCAAGTAGACCAGACATTATGTTTGCTGTATGTTTATGTGCTAGATTTCAATCAGAACCTAAAGAATCACATTTAATTGCTGTTAAAAGAATACTAAGATATGTAAGTGGAACAAAAAATGTAGGTTTATGGTATTCTAGAGACTCCACATTAAATCTAATTGCATATTCGGATTCTGATTATGCTGGATGTAAACTAGATAGAAAAAGCACAAGTGGTGCATGCCAATTTCTTAGGAAGTAACTTAATCTCATGGTTTAGCAAAAAGCAAAATTCAGTTGCATTATCAACTACTGAAGCTGAATATGTAGCGGCTGGAAGTTGCTGTGCGCAAATCCTATGGATTAAGCGACAACTTGAAGACTATGGTATCACACTTAATAAGACACCCATAAAATGTGATAACACAAGTGCAATTAATCTAACTAAAAATCCAATTCAACATTCAAGAACTAAACACATAGAAATCAGATATCACTTTATAAGAGAACATGTAGCAAATAATGAAATATGTCTTGATTATGTTAACACTGAAGAACAATTAGCTGACATATTTACTAAACCTTTAAATGAAGAGAGATTCTGTTATCTTAGAGGAGAGTTAGGTATTTGTGATCCATTAGAATGAATTTGAAACCCCTAAGGAAATTTATCTAAGATTCCTTCAAATCTTTGATCTTTAAGGAAATCTTATCTAGAATTCATATCTAATTGATTCACTCATATTCAATGATTATTTTATCAATTTTTATGATCATATTCCGGACACATTTCAGAAATTTCATGTTTTTGGTCTGAAATGGTCTCGGAGCCGACTCGATGCGTATCGGAGTCGACTCCTGGTTTTGACTGAAACTCTCGGGTCGACCCCTCTTCGGCGCGAGTCGACTCCAAGTCGGGATGACTTTCTGTGTCTGTCCGGAGTCGACCCCTGGATTTGCGCGAGCCGACTCGAAGTGGTCCCAGGTTGATTTATCTAGGGCAGAGTCGACTCGCCGTTCATTTCAAAATTCCTAATCCTTCAAAATACTCTCTCAAAACTCCTCCAAACCTTCCAAACTTCCTAGAATCCCTTTTTGACACTTCCAATCGACAAATGGCCCCCAAAACATGTGGTTCCAACCTCTGTGCGACCGGCGTCAAAAGGAAGCGAGCCGTTAGGAAAAATTGTTGAGAAATTATTGAAACATAATTGCCCCAACTTTATTGATTTTGATGATTTCCAAAAGCCATGAGTATTATAAATAAAACAATGAGTTTATCTATCAAAAATCTTGAGCTTATTCAAAAAGAAACCAATGGACTCTAAATGGTTAATTCACTGATTTTTGAATCAATTTGATAGAGATGTTTTCAAACACTATTTCTAGAATCTCGAAAAGAAATTCTTACATAATATATTTTAATCTATGATTTCTTGAAACATGTCTTGAATTCATGCTTAATGACATATTTATTGTTTTCAACTCAAAATATCATTTAAAATTTTTTAATATATTTGGGACGAGCTTTAAAGTCAATCAGAACATTTTTCTGATTTTTGTATCGCTCCCGAGCCGACTCAAGGGTTCCCGAGTCGACTCCCCAATTGTCTGAGTTTCAATATTGTCTTGAGTCGACACTTGAGTTTTCAAGAGTCGACCCCTGAAACCTTCGCGAGCCGACTCACGACTGTGCGAGCCGACTCGACTCAGACACCAGAAAGTCTCATTTTTGAGCACTTCTCGAGTCGACTCCCCATGTTTCTCGAGTCGACTCCCGACTTTCAGGAGCCGACACTTATGTTTTCACGAGTCGACTCTTCAATGGTTAAAATGTTTCTATTTTTGGTAATCGACCTCGAGCCGACTCCCTCAGAGCTCGAGTCGACTCCACGAATTTCTGGGCGCGATTTTTACGATGACACATCAGCCCCAACGGTAAGATTTTTGAATAACGGCTATTTTTCCTTGTCTCTAACGGATATATTTTTGCAGAATCTATAAATAGAGGAGTTCTTTTCAAATCAAAACACAAAGAGAAAATCAAAAAGAGAGAAAAGAATATCATTTGAAAAGAGGGAAAAACAGAGCTTATTGGAAAAATCTTTTAGCTCAAAGAGAGTGATTCAAAAGGAGTGAAATCCAAGTGGAAGATTCGTCTACTCCTTCTCATCATTCCACAAAAGCCAGAAGAAAATCCAAGTGCGTTTCAAAGGTCAAATCTGCGGATTTTCAAAAGAGGAAAAGCTTCATCTCAACTCCAAAACTTCAACGGTCAAGAATCTAGCTGAGGCGTGATTCAACACTTCAAGAGGAGTTGAAGAGAAGAAGGGAGAAAGCCCAAGCATCTACCATCGCAAAATTATCAGGCTTTTCTAACCTTTATATTTTGTACTTAATTTTATATCTGCTCAAGGGGAGCACCTTATTGTTCAAACTCTATCTTTATTTGTTTGCTGATTCAATCTGTGGATTGAATTAGTGGAGGTTGGTATACCTCGTTGCAAGCCGGAGTGCTTGTGTTGGGTTAGTTGTGAGCCCGAAAAACAACGTGTAGGGTTTTGTGCTGGTAAGCCCGAGTTAAAACCAGCTGGGTTCGTTGTGCACCCGGTAAAACAACAAGTTTGAGTTGTGAGCTTGGAAAACAACTCGGCTGTAATCTAGAGAGATTATAGTGTGGACCCAAGTGAATCTTGGGAGTGGACGTAGGTGCTGGTTGCGCCGAACCACTATAAAATTATCTTGTGTTTGCCGTGCTAATTTTCTCTATCTCTATCTCTCTTTATTTACTTGTATTTTTTTAGTTAGCCTCTCACTTGCACATCTTGCTAACTAATCAATTAAAGTTAAAAAGTCTTAAATTTTTAAGAACCCAATTCACCCCCCCCCTCTTGGGTTGCCATCTGGGCCAACAATTGGTATCAGAGCAAGTGCTCATTTAGAATTTGATCTCACGATCAAGGGCTAAAGATCCATATGGCAACACAAATTGGTTCAAGTTTTGCTGAAGGTCATTCTACGAATAGACCTCCACTTTTTAATGGCTCAACTATTCTTATTGGAAAGCTAGAATGAGGATATTCATTCAAGCTTCTGATTATGAGCTTTGGGGTGTTATAATTAATGGACCTAGTACACCCACACACCTTATTGATGGCACTATTGTTCCTAAACCCGAAAGGGATTGGAATGATAATGATAGGAGAATGGCACAACTAAATGCTAAAGCCATTAAATTTTATATTGTTCCTTAGATTCAAATGAATTCAACCGAATCTCAACTTGTAATTCCGCAAAAGAAATTTGGGATAGGTTGGAAATAACTCATGAAGGAACAAACCAAGTAAAGAATCAAAGATAAATATTTTGGTTCATAAATATGAATTATTTACAATGGAACAAACTGAAACCATCACATGCATGTTCACTAGATTTACTGATATTGTGAATGGTTTGAAAAGTCTTGGTAAGTTTATACTAATGCTGATCTTGTGCGCAAAATTCTTAGGTCACTACCAAGATCGTGGGAAGCAAAAGTCACTGCCATCCAAGAAGCAAAGACCTCAATGCACTACCTTTAGAGGAGCTTCTAGGATCCTTAATGACCCACGAGCTAACAATGAAGCAGCATGTTGAGGAGGAAACAAAAAGAAGGAAAACTTTGCCCTCAAGACTGCAGAAATGGAAGAGAGCAGCAGTGAAAGTAATGATGAAGATGATGAGGAAACTGCTCTCTTGGCCAAGAAATTCAGAAGGTTTATGAGAAAAAGGCCCTTCCATAAAAAGAAATTTGGAGCAAGATTTGAAGGAGAAAAGGATAAGAAAAAGGACAAGGAGAAAGAAAAAGAAAAAGAGCCCTTAGTATGTTATGAGTGCAAAAAGCCAGGGCACTTTAAGTATGACTGTCCTTTACTGAAAAAGGCCTACAAGAAAAAGAAGAAAGCATACATGGCAACATGGTCTGATGAATCTTCCTCGTCGAAGAAGAAGAGCAAAAGGAAGTTGCCAATATTTGTTTCATGGCCAACGACGACGACAACGACAATGAGGTAAGTTCTGAAAACTCAAATGATGATTTACATTTGATGAAATGTTTGAGGCTTTCAATGAACTTATGATTGATTTTAAATCCTTAAAAAAAAGTATAAGTTTTTGAAAAATGACAATATTAGTTTAGCTAAAAGTAAAAATGAATTAGCTTTAGAAGTTAAGAACTTAACTAATGAAAAAGAAGAACTTAGGAAAGAAAGAGATAATCTTAATCAAGAAATAGATTTGTTAAAATCTGAAACTAAAAACTCAACTAAAGATTTAAAAGATCAATAGAAACTTTAGCTTTAGATAAAGAACAGCAAGCTAAAGAAATGACTCTCTTAAGAAAGATGTTATAAAGACATTGTTGAGAAATTCACCTTAAGTTAACATGAAGATAGTCAAAAAGCTGTTTTTGACAAAGCAGGTTTAGGATATAACACATTAAGGAAACAGAAATCTCTAAAGAATATTTTTATAAAAGCCAACCAAAGTAATATAACTTGTTTCAAATGTAATGAAAAAGGTCATAAATCATTTGAATGCAAAACGTTAAATAACAACAAGTTAAATATTAAAGCTAAGAAAATATGGGTTCCGAAAGGAACAATTTTTATTGCTGCTAACCATGAAGGACCCAAGAAAGCTTGGGTACCTAAGCATAAAGTTTGATATTGCAGGAATGTCTTGTAGCCAAAAGATCAAAGAAAAAGTGGTACCTTGATAGTGGCTGCTCAAGACATATGACGGGTGACAAAGATGAATTCATCACCCTAGAAGAAAAGAAAGGTGGAGTTGTGACGTTTGGCGATAACGGTAAAGGTCAAATTATGGGCCTTGGTAAAGTTCGCATAACTCCATCTATATTTATTGATAATGTACTTTATGTTAATGGTTTGAAGCATAATCTAATAGTATAAGTCAATTATGTGATAAAAATTTTAATGTTTCATTTAAATCTTCTTATGCACTGTAACTAATTCTATTGATGATAGCATTGTATTTACTGGTTATAGACATGGCAATGTTTACTTAGTTGATTAGAAAAATTATCTTGAGTGATCATTGCTTAATTGCTGACAATGCTAACATAAATGAAATTAGTTGGTTGTGGCATCGTAGATTAGGTCATGCAAGCACACACCTTATTTCAAAACTAATTAAAATGGATTTAGTTAAAGGATTACCTAAACTAGATTTTGAAAATAATAAAATATGTGATGCATGTCAATTTGGAAAACAAACTAGAAGTTCTTTTAAATCTAAAAACATTGTTTCAACTTCTAGGGCTAGAGCTACTTCACATGGATCTTTTCGGACCAACTAGAACCACAAGTCTAGGAGGAAAGAAATATGGTCTAGTGATTGTAGATGATTATTCTAGATATACTTGGGTAATGTTTTTAGCTCACAAAGATGAGACTTTCTCGATATTCCTGAAATTCTTCAAGAAAGTCACAAATGAGAAAAACACTACTATAGTATCTCTAAGAAGTGATCATGGAACAGAATTTGAAAATCACTTATTTGAAAATTTCTGCACTGAAAATGGAATTAATCATAATTTTTCAGCCCCTAGGACTCCACAGCAAAATGGTGTAGTTGAAAGAAAAATAGGACTCTAGAAGACATGGCCCGTACCATGCTATGCGAAAGCAACTTACCAAAGTATTTTTGGGCGGAAGCAATTAACACAGCATGTTACATCTTAAACAGAGCTTTAATAAGACCAATATTAAAGAAAACACCTTATGAATTATGGAATGAAAGAAAACCAAATATAAAATACTTTCATGCATTTGGATGTAAATGTTTCATTCATAATAATGGTAAAAACAACTTAGGAAAATTTGATGCTAAATCTGATGAAGGAATTTTTCTAGGTTATTCAACAACTAGTAAGGCATATAGAATCTTTAACAAGAAAACCTTAGTAGTTGAAGAATCCATTCATGTAGTTTTTGATGAATCTTTAGCAACTGGATCTGAAAAGATTGATGATGAGGAAGATACAAACATAATTGAAAAAGATCTTGAAAAACTTAATATTGAAGTATCTTCTGATCATGAACAAGAAGCTAAAGATGATGATTCACATAAGGACGATGATGTCAATATTGATCATAATGATGTAGATCTTCCAAGAGACTGGAGATATGCTCATAGTCATCCTAAGGAATTGATTATAGGCGATCCATCTCAAGGAATAAGGACTAGATCATACATGAGAAATATTAGTAATCATCTTGCATTTGTATCACAAATTGAACCTAAAACTATAGAAGAAGCTGAAAAAGATAATAATTGGATGTTAGCAATGCAAGAAGAACTAAATCAATTTACAAGAAATAATGTTTGGACTTTAGTTGAAAGACCTAAAAATCATTCAGTAATAGGATCAAAATGGATTTATAGAAATAAACTAGATGAAAATGGCATTGTAATTAGAAACAAAGCTAGATTGGTTGCTAAAGGATATAATCAAGAGGAAGGTATTGATTTTGATGAAACCTTTGCACCTGTAGCTAGATTAGAAGCCATTAGGCTATTACTTGCATTTGCATGTCATATGAATATTAACTTATTTCAAATGGATGTAAAAAGCGCATTTTTAAATGGATTTATTAATGAAGAAGTTTATGTAGAACAACCACCAGGTTTTGAAGATCACGAGTTTTCAAATCACGTTTTTAAATTGCACAAAGCTTTATATGGTTTGAAACAAGCACCTAGAGCTTGGTATGATAGGTTAAGTAAATTCTTAATAGAAAATGATTTTACAAGAGGAAATGTTGATAAAACTTTGTTTTTGAAAAGAAAAGTAAAGATTTACTTGTAGTACAAATATACGTAGATGACATTATTTTTGGTGCTACTAACGATTCTCTTTGTCAAGAATTTGCAAAGTTGATGCAGGGAGAATTCGAGATGAGCATGATGGGAGAACTCAACTTCTTCCTTGGACTCCAGATCAAACAAAGCAAAGAGGGAATCTTTATCAACCAAACCAAATACACAAGAGAACTACTCAAAAAGTTTGGTATGGAAACAATGAAACCCCTCGGAACTCCAATGAGTCCTTCATGCAAGCTGGACAAAGATGAAGAAGGTAAAAAGGTTGACCAAAAGTATTATCGAGGTATAATCGGATCCCTTCTTTATTTAACAGCAAGTAGACCAGATATTATGTTTTCAGTATGTTTATGTGCTAGATTTCAATCTGAACCTAAAGAATCACATTTAATAGCTGTTAAAAGAATTTTAAGATATCTAAATGGAACTAAAAATGTAGGTTTATGGTATTCTAGAGACTCCACATTAAACCTAATTGCATATTCAGATTCTGATTATGCTGGATGTAAATTAGATAGAAAAAGCACAAGTGGTGCATGCCAATTCTTAGGTAGTAACTTAATCACATGGTTTAGCAAAAAGCAAAATTCAGTTGCATTATCAACTACTGAAGCTGAATATGTAGCAGCTGGAAGTTGCTGTGCGCAAATCCTATGGATTAAGCGACAACTTGAAGACTATGGTATCACACTTGATAAACACCCATAAGATGTGATAACACTAGCGCAATCAACTTAACTAAAAATCCAATTCAACATTCAAGAACAAAACACATAGAAATTAGATATCATTTTATAAGGGAACATGTAGCTAATGATGAAATTTGTTTAGATTATGTAAACACTGAAGAACAATTAGCTGACATATTCACTAAACCTTTAAATGAAGAAAGATTTTGTTATCTTAGAGGAGAGTTAGGAATTTGTAATCCTTTTGAATAAATTTTGAAACCTCTAAGGAAATATATCTAGAATTCTTTCAAATTCTCAAAATCTTAAGGAAATTTTATCTAGAACTCATATCAATTTGATCTCTCAAAGTCCATGATTTTTAATCATACTCAAAGATCAAATTCCGGACTTATTCGGATTCTCTGAATCTAATCTAATTTTTCTCTGAAATTGTCTCGGAGCCGACTCGAGAGTATCGGAGTCGACTCGAGTTTCTGCTGAAACTCAGGAGTCGACCCCTCTCTGAGCGAGTCGACTCGAGATCGTGTCCGTGCTCTGTGACTAGTCGCGAGCCGACTCCACACTTTGCGCGAGTCGACTCGACGTGGTCCCAGTCGATTTATTTAGGGCACGAGTCGACCCAATTCAATCTTCCAAATCTCTTCCAAAACCTCCAAACTCCAAAATCCCCCAATCTTCCAGATCAATGGCACCCAAAACCCGAGGAGCTAGAGTGCGCCGGGTGAAGAGGAAGAAGACCGTCGACGACCCGTCCGCGAGCCGTCTCCGGATTCTTCTCTCTTCCCTTCGGAGTGATCTCCTGCTCCAGCTCTACTCCCAGGTAGATCTTCTAGCAGTAGGATTTACCACGGAAGGAAGTTGATTTGAATTGTTTGAGAATGAGGGATTCTTGTAGGACATTGAGATGGGATTTGAGAAAATTTGTTCATTGGACTGCCCACCTACCCTGCTTGGTAAAGAATTTTACAAAATTTGTCTAGAGGAGATGATGGTTAGTAGCAATGTAGAGGATTGGTTTGAACATTCTTTCTAGATTGAATTACCCTTATCTGGACCCTCCACCTTTCCTGAGATAGGTCCCAGCTCTAGATTATTGAAAGAAACTTTGAGGGATTTGAAGAAGTTTTGCAAGTCAAGCTGCCTTTGGAATTAAGATTCTACACAATATTTGCAGCAGGATTCTTTCCCAAGACGGCAGATTTGACTATGTTTCTGAGAGAGATATTTTGTATGGATGCTGTTGTTTCAGGGAAGCCATCAATTACCCAGGATGATATTTGGTATATGCAGATTGTGGGAAAAGAAATCAGTCTTCCCTATGGCATGATTTGACTAATTATTTCAAGCCAAGGGATTGTTTTAGTGATGTGAGCCAAAGAAAATTTAAGACATACTGATTATTATACTTTGGCCACTATTCATCGCATGGGTTTCAAGAAAAATGGAATTGGGAAAGAAAACTAGAGCTGAGGACAGAAGATGGAGCTGAGGTCAGGACCCTCTGTTCTCCTCTGACCTGCTGCCTCCTCCACCTCAGTCTTCACTCTTCTGCTAGTTTTTCTGATACAGTTAGATCAACTTAGATCACTGAGTTTGATAATCAAAAAAGATGAAAGAATTGAAAGTTATGAATTAAAGATTTCAGAGACCATTCTCAGTTCAGGTTCCTAAGTGAGCTTAAAGAATATCTTTGAGACTTAAGGATGCATCCTAATGAACCCTTAAGAAGAATAATCTGGTTGAGAAAAATTTGACATGTTACTTTTTGAAAAATGAAGAGTTGATAGAAGATTGTAAGAAATTTTGAGCAATTGATGAATTTTTTGATCTACATTTTGATGTAATTTATGAGTAATTGAATGAGTTTGAATATCTTTGAATGCTTATTTAATTGATATAATTTTGAATATTCAATACTCAATTGATAACTTAAATGCTGAATGAATGAATGAATTGATGCTCTGATTCTCAACCTTTTTGTTGATTACAAAAAAGGGGGAGAGATTTTATATTAATCGTATATTGAAAAAATAAGAGAATTAAAAAGAAAAATAAGTTTTTAAATTTAAAAATTTAATTAAGGTTCATAGGGGGAGCTACCTCATTGAGGGGGAGCCTTTCCATGAACACAAAAGTTGATTTTGGAATCACAAATTTTCAATTTATAATGCATATACTCAATGTTTTTGTCATCATCAAAAAGGGGGAGATTGTTGAGAAATTATTGAAACATAATTGCCCCAACTTTATTGATTTTGATGATTTCCAAAAGCCATGAGTATTTAAAGAAAACAATGAGTTTATTTATCAAAAACCTTGAGCTTATTCAAATTGAAAGGAATGAACTTCAATGGTTAATTCAATGAGTTTTGAATCAATTTGAAAAGTTTCAAGCTCTTCAAAAAGGAATTTTACATATATTTTAATCGATGAATTCTTGAAACATGTCTTGAATCCATGTAAATGTCATATTTATGTATTCAAGTCAAAAAATTTAATTAAATAATTGGGACGAGTTTTAAAGTCAATCAGAACATTTTTCTGATTTTTGTATCGTCCCGAGCCGACTCAAGGGTTTCCGAGTCGACTCCCCCTGAGTTTCTCGAGTCGACCCTTGGTTTTCAAGAGTCGACCCCTGATTGCGAGCCGACTCCTGACTGTGCGAGCCGACTCCGCTCAGACACCAGAAAGTTTTTGAGCACTTCTCGAGTCGACTCCCCATTTTCTCGAGTCGACTCCCGACTTTCAGGAGCCGACACTTTGTTTTCGCGAGTCGACCCCAATTTAAAATGTTTCTATTTTTGGTAATCGACCTCGAGCCGACTCCCTCAAGCTCGAGTCGACTCCGCGAAATCTGGGCGCGATTTTTAACGATGACACATCAGCCCCAACGGTAAGATTTTTGAATAACGGCTATTTTTCCTTGTCTCTAACGGATATATTTTTGCAGATTCTATAAATAGAGGAGCTCTTTTCAAATCAAAACAACCAGAGAAAATCAAAAGAGAGAAAAGAATATCATTTGAAAAGAGGGAAAAACAGAGCATATTGGAAAAATCTTTTAGCTCAAAGAGAGTGATTCAAAAGGAGTGAAATCCAAGAGGAAGTTTCGTCTGCTCCTTCTCATCAATCCACAAAAGCCAAAGAAAATCCAAGCATTTCAAAGGTCAAATCGAGGATTTTCAAAAGAGGAAAAAGCTTCATCTCAACTCCAAAGTCTTCAACGGTCAAGAATCTGCTGAGGCGTGATTCAACACTTCAAGAGGAGTTAAAGAGAAGAAGGAAGAAAGCCCAAGCATCTACCATCTGCAAAATTATCAGGCTTTTCTAACCTTTATATTTTGTACTTCATTTGTATATTTGCTCAAGGGGAGCACTTTATTGTTCAAACACTATTTTATTTGTTTGCTGATTCAATCAGTGGATTGAATCAGTGGAGGTTGGTATACCTCGTTGCAAGCCGGAGTGCTTGTGTTGGGTTAGTTGTGAGCCCGAAAAACAACGTGTAGGGTTTTGTGCTGGTAAGCCCGAGTTAAAACCAGCTGGGTTCGTTGTGCACC